>JAHRHZ010000084.1:2245153-2298849 GCA_024137785.1 Ginglymostoma cirratum
CCCCCATTTCTGATGAAGGGTTTAGGCCCGAAACGTCAAGTTTTCCTGCTCCTATGATGCTGCTTGACCTGCTGTGTTCATCCAGCCCCATGCTTGTTATCTCGGATTCTCCAGCATCTGCAGTACCTTTTATCTCAGTCTTTATCATCGCTTTTTTCTCTTTGACTTCTTTATGATCACAACCATTTTCTAACTTAAATGGTGCACGAATGGTGACTTACTTTTTCTGTCACGGGAAGCAGGTATCACTAGCAAGGTCATCACTTGTTGCTCACCCCGACTGCCCTTGAACTGATAAGTTTGTGAGGCTATTTCAGAAGTCAAGAGTTCACCACATCACTGTAGGCAGATCAGCGAAGGAAGGCAAATTTCCTTCTCTAAAGGACGCTAGTGAACCAGATGGATTTTTAACGGCAATTGATGATAGTTGTTACAGTCACCGTTACTAAGGCTAACTTTTAACTCAAGATTTATTTACTAAATTTAAATTCCTCCAGTTTGAACATGGCATTTGAACATATATTCTCAGAACATTAGCTTGGGCCTCTGTAACACTGCCCCAGTGACTACATCTCCATTTAACTTGACCTGTACTTTTCCACTATTGTTTCTTCCATTCTTTGTAATACTCATTTTTTTTCTTAAATTATTCCACGTTCCTTAAAATTTCACAACCTTGTTCATTCTTTTAGCCTTTGTAGACCTCCTGTACTAGCCACTGGAGCTGACCATGCACAATCTCACTAGGTTCAACTGACCTCCTATTTTGACACCTTTCTATACTTTAGAGTTCCTTCATTGTTGCTTCCACACAGCAGACTGCATAATCTCACACAGCACTCAGTTATATCAGGTTTAATTTCACAAAATACTGGCTGTGTACATGGGGCATGCTGCTACATTCCTTTATTTCTCCAATCAACTTTGATCATCTCTGTCCCTTCTGACAATTTTTATCAGCTTGCCCAGTTCGAAATAGGCTGGAAGCCAACACGACCCATTACATCTATGATCAGCTCAATTTTAGGAAAGCTATGTGACAATAGCATCAAATGAAAGACGCACAGAATCCCAGCAAGACACCTACATCTGCAATCAGATAGTTATCTAAAAAGGATAAATGCTCCAGTGTAAAACAGGAGGGGGACAAGCTGAGTTTCTCTCAGAGAGCTGGCATTGTCACAATGCGCCAGATGGCCTCCTCTTGTGCTTTGTAACCATTCTACAAAGGAAAAGATCAGGTGTTCTGTTTTTGTAGTGGCGTTGCTCATTGGATTGGCCAGGGAGAACCTCCCCAACAAGATCCTCAAGACTGCATTGGAAGGTCAGCCTTGATTATGAAAATCTCTAGAATAAGATTTGCACCCAGGAACTAGTGATCCTGACAAGGGGGAGGGTGTACAACGCTGGCCTGAAGTCACAGAGTCACACGGCACAGAAACAGACCCTTCAGCCCAACTCGACCATGCCAACCAAGTTTTCCAACCTAAACTAGTCCCATTTGTCCGCATTTGGCCCATATCCCTCAAACCCTTCTTATTCATGTACCTGTCCAAATGTCTTTTAAATATTGTAACTGTACCTGCATCTACCACTTTTTCTGGCAGTCCATTCCACATACAAACCACCCTGTGTGAAAAGTTGCCCCTCCAGTACCTTCAAATCTTTCTCCTCTCACCTTAAAGACATGCCCTCTAGTTTTGAACTCTCCAACCCTAGGGAAAAGGCCTCAGCTATTCACTTTATCCATGCCCCTCATGATTTTATAAACCTCTAAGGTCACCCCTCAACCTCCTACACTCCAGTGAAAAAAATCCCAGCTTATCCAGCCTCACCTTATACATGAAACCCTCCAGTCTCAGTAACATCCTTGTAAATCTTTTCTGCACTCTCTCCAATTTAATAATATCCTTCCTATAGCAGGGTGGCCAGAACTGTAAACTGTACTCCAAACTTCGCCTCACCAGCGTCCTATAACAACCACATCATGATGTCCCAACTCCCATATATTCAATGGTTTGAGCAATGAAGGTAAGCATGTCAAATGCCTTCCTTACCAGTGTGTCTACCTGTGACACAATTTTCAATGAACGATGTATCTGAACTCGTAGGTCTCTCTGTTCTACAACATTCCCCAGGGCCCTATGATTAACTGTCTAAGCCCTATCCTTGTTCATGTTACCAAAATGCAAAACCTCTCATTTATCTAAATTAAACTCCATCTGCCACTCCTTGGTCCGTTGGCCCAACTGATCAAGATCCCTTTGCAATCTTAGATACCCTTCCTCACTGTCTGCTACACCATCAATACTGCCGTCATCCGCAAACTTACGAACCACGCTTCCGATATTCTCATCTAAATCATTTTATGTAAATGACAAACCAAAGTGGACCCAGCACCAATCCCTGTGGAACACCACTGGTCACAGGCCTCCAGTCAAAAAATAATCCTCCACCACCACCCGCCGTCTTTTACCGTCAGGCTAATTTTATTTCCAATTGGCAAGCTCTCCCTGAATCCCCCATGATCTAACTTTACTGACCAATCTCTCATGCAGAACCTTGCTAAAGGCCTTACTAAAGTCCATGTAGACAATGTCTTCCGCTCTGCCCACATCTATCTTCTTGATCACATCCTAGAAAAGCTCAATCAAGTTTGAGTGACATGATTTCCCAAACAGAACGCCAGGCTGACTATCCCTAACCAGTCCTTGCCTCTCCAAATGCATGTGAATCCCATCTCTCAGAATCACCCCTCAACAACATACCCATCAGTGGCGTCAGACTCACCAGTCTATAGAGTCACCAGGCTTCTCATTGCAGCCTTTCTTAAATAAAAGCACAACATTAGCCACCCTCCAGTCTTCTGGCATCTCACCCGCGGCTGTGAATGATACAAATATCTCTGCTAGGGGCCCGGCAATTTCTTCTGTAGCTTCCCACAATGTCCTGGGTTACACTTGATCAGGTCCCAGAGATTTATCAACTTGTATGCTTTTTAAGGCTTCCAGAACCTCCTCTTCTGTAATGGGGGACTCTTTTCAAGATATTATTCATTTCCACCCTGGAGTTCACACAGACATCCCGCACAGTTCCAACGTGGTATAGATCTTGCCTAAATGACAGGCACGTTGTCAAACGCTTTGGTCCTGGACTCATCAGGACAGATGCAAGAATGTCACATTTCAGGCTCACAACTGTTTATCATTCCTGAATTTGTCCTTGATGAGTGAAAAATAGGGGTGGGAGGGGAGAACTTGAGCAACACGCCTCTCTTTTTAGCAATTAGTTATATTTTTTAAAATGCTCTTATAGCACCAATGACCTCTTCCCTTCCAAGTCACTGCTCGCCTCTCCTGCTGGACACGACGGGCCGCAGCGCCGCCTCACACTGGGAGCATGAGGCCGCACTCACAGACATCAAACTCGACCACAAACATTCCCGCTGGATTGATGGAAAGTAAAACGGTTTGGATTCGGTCACCGAGCGCCGAAGACCCCCTCACTCACCCGGCTCCAGACCCCAATCCTCAGCACGTCCGTCACCGCCGCCCGCCTCCCCGGCCTCGTCCGCCGGCCCTCAAACCCCGCCCACTCCCCGCTCCTATTGGTCAAAACCCGGCACGCGGGCCGAAATGCCGATCTCTGACTGGTGCGGAGGCACGTCAGTCCAGCGGGCGGGCCTCGCCCCCTCGCGGCTGATGCAACCCGAGCCACGTGACCTTGGGCCCAGGCGAGAGTTGTCAATCAAACTGGTTGCGTTCCCTGGGAGCGTGGATAGTGGTGGGGGGACATTGCAGTGTTATAGATTATGACTGCAAAAGGTTGCATTTTGTTAGTGCCTCTCCCGCCCCGAAGCTTCACTGTGTCCGATAGGGAAGCAGAATACCTTGTGAATGTGGAAATCCGAAATCAAAGCTGTCGAATGGTGGAAATGTTCAGCTGATAAGACAGTATTTACAGAGGTGTTGCCTTATCAGCGGAATATTTCCAGTCGTTTTCTTTCTCCCCACGGCTTATTGCGGCAGATGAAGGTGGGGTTCAGTTTGTAAATGGAAAATTCCGATTGCACAGCCAAGGAGAGTATTAACCAATTAACTTGCAACTCGAGGGATATATGTATGCTAAGGTTTAGCAAATTAAGTCGTGGAGGCTCTGATAATCATTTGCCTGCAAAATCGAGCATTAAAGGTGCTGAAAATCTGGAAGTTTAGGAGAGTGAGAGGTGATTTGATTGAAATATATAAGATCCTGGATTGACTGGCCAAGGAACAGTGCTGAAGAAGGGTCACTAGACTCGAAAGGTTAACTCTGCTTTTTCTCCAGAATCTGCATAAAAACAGAAAGAGCTGCGGATGCTGTAAATCAGGAACAGCAACAGAAGTTGCTGGAAAAGCTCAGCAGGTCTGGCAGCATCTGTGAAGTAAAAATTAGAGTTACTGTTTCAGGTCCAGTGACCCCTCCTCAGAACGGGTAGGAAAGGTCACTGAACCCGGAACATTAACTCTGACTTTCTTCTTCACAGATGCTGCCAGACTTGCTGAGCTTTTCCAGCAACTTCTGTTTTTGATCCAGAATCTGCAGTTCTTTTGTTTTATTATATTGACAAGGTGTACGTGGAAAAGATGTGGGTCAGTCCAGCACAAGAAGGCACTGTTTTAAAATGAGGCATGTCCCTTATAGTACAGAGATGGGGGGAGGGTGTTATTTCTCTTGGAGCTCTCTGCCTCAGAAAGCCGTGGATGTAAGGTAGTTGTCTTTAACTATTTTTAAAGCAGAGCTACATAAATTCTATGAGGCGGGGGATCAAAGGTTGAACTGAATGAGCTTCATTGTCACCTGAGTACATTGAAGTGTTTACAAGTCGCGACTTACGGCGCCATCTTAGGCACAAGGTATCTGGGTACAGATTCTTCAGTACAAGTTCTGAAGGAAAAAATAATTAGAAAAATAAAGAAGTAAAAAGATCCAGCGTTACAGACCATAGGAATAAACTAGAAAATAGAGAAATTAAAAGATCAGAACAACAGTCCTTGCAACCCAGTCCACACTGACACCAAAGCCTTCAGTCCGCACTGGGCCTTGACTTCGGACCCTACTGGGCTTCACCTCGAGACCCCCAAGGCCAGGAGACCACTGTAGAAACACCGTGAGGCTGCAAGTCAACGCTGCACCAGGGCTACTGTACCAGGCCGAGAGACCGCCAGGAACCACTGTGTCCAGCTACGAAACCACCACGACAGGCCGAGAACGGGCCGAGAGATCACCACGCCAGGCCAAGAGATTGCCATGCTGGGCTGAGAAACCATCCGCCGGGCCAAAATATGCCTCGCGCTGAGGCTAGAAGTTCAAGACGTCGCCAAGAAGAAAGAAGAGAGGGAAAATGACTCTAAAGAGAAAAAAGGGAAAGGATGGGGTGTATGAGCTCTCAGGTGCCCTAATTCGCTGCCATCTTGAAAGTTATTGGGGTAGGTGGGAATGTGGAATTCAGAACAGGATCAGCCATGATCCTCTGACTGACTAAGCAAACCCAATGGGCTGACTAAAGAGATAACAAGCATGGGGCTGGATGAACACAGCAGGTCAAGCAGCATCATAGGAGCAGGAAAACTTGACGTTTCGGGCCTAAACCCTTCATCAGAAAATCAATGGGCTGACTATCCTATTTGTGCTCCTATTTCCAACGTACATAAATCAGTAAGAACCTAGGGGAAAGGGATCAAAGATGTGGTGAATCAAAGAGTAAAGATAAGGCAAGGGAGCAAAGCTTTCATGTGAGAAATGGTATAGGACTGTGACGGATGGATAGCGAGTTCTGTTGGTAAATATTAGTAAAACATGCAAAGGCAGGACTTATACAATTCATGGTATGACCCTGGGTAGTGTTGTTGAACAGAGAGATCTAGGGGTTCAGGTACATAGTTCTTTGAAAGTTGCGTCATATGTAAACAAAGTGATTAAGAAGGCGTTTAGCATGCTTGCCTTCATTGCTCAGACCTTTGAGTACAGGAGTGGGTCGTCATGTTGAGGTTGTACAGGATGTTGGTGAGGCTTCTTCTGGAATACTGTGTGTAGGTTTGGTTACCCTGCTTTAGGAAGGATATTATTAAGCTGGAGCGGATTGGAGAGAAAAGATTTACCAGGAAGTTGCCAGGAATGGAGGGTTTGAGTTAAAAGGAGAGGCTGGGTAGATTCTGACTTTTTCCACTGGAGCTTAGAAGGCTGAGGGGTGACCTTATAGAGGTTCATAAAATCATGAGGGGCATGGATTGGGTGAATAGCAAAGGTCTTTTCCCTAGGGTGAGGGAGTTCAAAACTGGAAGGTATATTTTTAAGGTGAGAGGAGAAGGTTTTAGAAAGGACATGAAGGGCAACTTTTTTATACAGAGAGTGGTTTGTGTGTGGAATGAACTTCCAGAGGAAGTGGTGGATGCAGGTAAAGTTACAACATTTAAAGGACATTTGGACAGGTATATGGACACAAAAGGTTTGGGCAGATACAGACTAGTGGGACTAGTTTAGTTTGGCAACATGGTTGGCATGGACTAGTTGAACCAAAGGGTCTTTATTCATGCTGCATGACTCTATGACTCTAAAGCAAAAAGCAAATCAACAAATAAGGCTAGAGTTTACAAAAATTATAAAAGAATACAGCCAAAGGCTTTGTATCAGAATGCATATAGCATTCAAAACGAAACCAATAAATCGATCGCGTAACTGGAAATTAAATAAGTAAAATCTAGTTGCCATCACAGAGACATGGTTGCAGGATGATATGGATTTGTACCTGAATCTTGAAGAGTACACGACTATGAAGAACTAAGGAAAGGCAGAGGGATGACTCCATTAATAATTGATGGTATTAGCGCAAAGGTGAGAGATGACCAAAGTTCAGGAAAGCCGGATGTGCGAACAGTTTCGGTAGAGATTGGAAATGTTTAAGGCAAAAAGTCACCTGCCGAGTGAGAAAGAATGTAAAAGGAGATGTCATTGGAGTTTAACAGAAAGTGATGGTGATAATCATGAGGAATTTTGATCTATGTATCAAAAGGAAAAGTCAGATAGGTGAAAGTAGCCTGGATGAGGAGTTCATAGAAAATTTTTTTTAGTGTAGTTTCTTGGAATTGATCATACTGGAGGCAACTACTGAGAGGGATTACTCCAGCTGGTATTGTGCACTGAAGTAGGATTAATTAATTATTTCATAATGTAAGTGCCCTTAGGTAGCAATGATCATAATACAATTGAATTTTACTTTTAGTTGAGGATCAGGAGAGTGGGTACAAACCTAGTATTTTAAACTGAATTAAGTACAATTAGGACAGCATGAAAAATGAGCTAGTTAAAGTGAAATGGAAATTAGATTAAGCGATAGGTCAATAGGGACACAGGGCAGACATTTAAGAGGATATTTCAGGATGCACAGATAGATACAAGCTGGTGAGTAAGAAAAAGGATGTTGTGAAACTAGAAAAGGTCCAGAAAAGATTTATGAGGATGTTGCCAGGGGTGGAGGGTTTGAGCTACAGGGAGAGGCTAAACAAGCCGGGGCTATTTTCCTTGGAGTGTCAGAGGCTGAGGGGTGACCTTATTGAGGTTTATAAAATGATGAGGGGCATGATAGGTTAAACATGCGAGGCTTTTTCCCTGGGGTGGGGGAGTTGTCCAAAACTATAAGGCATAGTTTTAAGGTGAGAGGGGCAAGATTTAAAAGGAACCTTAAGGGCAACTTTTTCATGTAGAGGGTGGTGCATGTATGGAATGAGCTGCCAGGGCAAGTCGTGGAATCTGGTATGATTACAACATTTAAAAGGCATCTGGATGGGTAGATATATAGGAAGGGTTTGGAGGGATCTGGGCCAAATGCTGGCAAATGGGACTAGATTAATTTAGGATATCTGGTTGGCATAGAGGAGTTGGACTAAAGGGTCTGTTTCCGTGCTGTATAGCCCTATGACTCTGTGACTCTATAAAAGCTCTAAGGGAAGGATGCACCATCCCTGGTTAACTAAAAAATGTTAAAGATAGCAGCCCTGACAGAAAAAAAAGACATATAATTGTGCAAAGATGGGCAGCAGATCACAAGATTGGACAGAATATTAAAAAATACGAAATAGATAACTAAAAGATTAATAAGCCAGTAAAAATGAGAGTATGAGGAAAAGCAAGCTAGAAATATACACAAAGGTAGGAAGGGGCAGCATGGTGGCTCAGTGGTTAGCACTGCTGCCTCACAGTGCCAAGGACCTGGGTTCAATTCCACTCTCAGGCGACTGTCTGTGTGGAGTTTGCACATTCTCCCTGTGTCTGCGTGGGTTTCCTCTGGGTGCTCTGGTTTCCTCCCACAGTCCAAAGATGTGCAGGTTAGGTGAACTGGTCATGCTAAATTGCCTGTACTGTTCAGGGATGTGTAGATTAGATGGGTTATAGGCTTGGGTCTGGGTGCGATCCTCTGAGGTTCAGTGTGGACATGTTGGGACAAAGGGCTTGTTTTCATATTGTAGGGATTCTATGAATATAAATTTAGAGATATTGAAGAAAAAGAGTAAACAAAGTGACCATTGATGTTATGGAAAGTGAGTCAGGGAAATTAATAAAGGATGGCTGATGAATTGAACAAGTATTTTCATAGAACCCCTATATTGTAGAAACAGGCCCTTTGGCCCAACAAGTCCACACTGACCCTTGCAGCATCCCCCTATAACCGACCTAATCTACACATCCCTGAACACTACAGGCAATTTAACATGGCCAATCCACCTAACCTGCACATCTTTGGACTGTGGGAGGAAACCCACACAGACATGGGGAGAATGTGCAAACTCCACACAGACAGTCACCTGAGGGTGGAATCAAACCCAGGTCCCTTGCACTGTGAGGCAGCAGTGCTAACCACCGAGCCACCATGCCACCATGCCACCCTAAAATTTTGCATCAGTCTTCCCTATAAAGGATGCGGGCAACATCCCAGAAGTAGCTGTGAACCAAGAAGTGAAAAGGAGGAGGGAAATCAACAAAGTTACTATCATCAGAGAGATGGTACTGAGTAAATTATTAATACTACAGGCAGACAAGTCCCTGATCCTGATGAATTTTATCCCAGCTTCTGAAAAGAAATGGCTCATGAGATAATTGACACTTTGGTTTTAATTTTCTGAGACACCCTACTCTCATGGAAGGTTGCATTAAATTGGAAAATATAAAATGTGATGACTTTACTTAATAAAAGAAGGGAGGGAGACAGAAAGCAAGAAACTACAGGCCGGTTAGTTAACATTTGTCATAGGGAAAGTATTAGTAGAACCAATATTAAGATGTTATGACAGCGCATTTTGAAGGATCAAGCTAATCAGGTAAACAACAAGGTTTCATGAAAAGGAAATCAATTTTAACCAGGAGTTTTTGGAGTTATTTTGAAGAAGCTGCCTGCTGTGGAATTTTTTTTATTTATTCACGGGATGAAGGCACGCTGGTTGGGCCCAGCATTTATTGCTGTCCCTAGTTGCCCTTGAGAAGGTGGTGGTTGTAATGATTGTAATGAGGGCAGCCAGGTGCAATGCCTAGAATATGAGTTCCCTGATTGGGGCTGTTAATCTGCTCCAATCAGGGAGCCCTGGCTGAGATATAGAGATAGGATGTCAGAGAGTTGGCTCTGAGGGAGCTGGGTCAGTGCCAAGGACTCTCCACGTGTAAATAAAGGGGGACTTGATGACAGGATACTGGCCTCTGTAGAGTTATTTTAGTGGTGATGAGAGAAAAGCACGCTCCTGAAAGAATTCACACACAATAGTTGTATTCGAGTTGAGGTAAGCATTTCTGGCATCATGCCGTTATTTGGGAAGCTTGACTTAATCAACCCCACCATCGAAGACTGGGTGCAGGATATGGAAAGTGTGCATTATTTTTTCTGGGCGAATGACGTTGGGGCAGATGAAAAGCAATGCGTAATTCACCTCTCAGCTTGCAGAGCTGTGACTTTTTTGGTTATTAGGAGCCTGACTTTTCCTGGGGGCACCAGATACTAAAACCTTTCAAATGTTGACAGATTTAGTCAAGGAATGTTATACACCCATGCCTCCTCCAATTCTGGGATGCTATCGGTTTTACTCGGCAATTTGAGAACCAGGGGACTCGGTATTAGGACTTTTGATGAGGTTAAGATGATTGGTAGATGCATGTGAGTTTTGTTTAACACTTAATGAGATGCTGGGAGACTGTTTGGCATGTGGGATTAATGATGTAACCATGGAAACGCACCTACTAGTTGAAGCCCAACTGGACTTCAAACAGGCACTACATTTGGCTTTGTCATTGGAAAATGTGACAAGTGGACCACACGAGTTGCAGGGTGTCCTGATGGAAGTGGACACCTTCGCCAGTCCACCTGAGCTTAGGGGACAACACTTGAGTGAAGACAATTGCATAGTCTCCCTAAGGATATATCCTGAACAGAGGGACTCCAGGTTAGGCCCCAGCAAAACTCCAAAACAAAGCCAAGCCTCAGCCAAATTAAATTTAAAATTTTCTAGGATCCAGGCCGGCAAGCCATTGTAGTTGCTGCCTGTATGAAGACTCGAGACAGCAAAAAAAGTTCTCACTAGACCTAAATTGAGCAATGAGAGTTCATTGGCTGGTGTCCAGGAGAGTGGATACCGTGGAAAGTCCATCGACATCTGATTTGGAACAGTTAAATTGCTCAGCAACATCCAAATCAGAACCAATCAAAATAAATATCTGGTTAAATGGTCATCCAGTTCTAAAGGAGGTTCATACTAGGCCAGCCATTTCAGCGATCGCAGAACCAGTCTTTAACAAAATTCACTCTGGACTTGAACCCTTAAGTTTGCGCAAGACCTTGGTTCGACTGAGAACCTGTACTGGGGAATCTTTACAAATTAAGGATACAACTTTGGTTCTAGTCTCTTGTGAAAAGCAGCTGATTCAGTTCCCAGTGATTTTAGTTCAAGGGCTCGGGCCTAAGCCTGATGGGGTGAAATGGTTGAGAAAGATTCAACTTGATTGACTCAACATTTTTCAGTTGGAAAATGGCTATCTGGAGGATTATCAGGAAGGTCTAGGGACTTTCAGAGGAGTCAAGGCCACCTTGCTTGTTGACTGGGAAGCAATTCCACGATTCTGCAAGGCCCACCCAGTGCCATTTGCCTTGAAGGCAAAAGTTGAGGCAGAAATCAGAAAGCTGGAAAGCAAAGGAATCATCAAACCAGTCCAACTTGCAGAATGAATAACACCAGTCGCATCAATTGTGAAGCCCGATGGGTCAATTTGCCTTTGTGGGGATTTTAAACAAACGATAAACAGCTGGATAAGTATGCAATCCCTCGGATAGAGGATTTGTATGCAAAGCTAACGGTGGTGGGGACTGTCCTTCACGAAGCTGGACATGAGCCATGCATACTTGCAATTGTGGATAGATGAGGATTCCCAGAAGTATGCTTCAATTAACACCCATAAGGGTTTGTATCAGTATATGAGACTGCCATTTGAGGTATCATCATCCTGTGCAATTTTTCAACGGACGATGGAGAACATTTCACAAGGTCTATCTCCATTTATCAAGATGACATTTTAATAACAGGGATGACCAATAAGGAGCACTTAGAGAACTTGGATGCAGTCCTTAGATGTTTCACCAAGGTGGGTGTGGACCTTAGAAGAGAAAAATGTGTGTTCCAGGCTCCCAGGTGACTGGCTTGGGCTACAGCGAGACAAAACCAGGTTACACCCATTGGAAGATAAAGTGAGGACGATCCAAGGTGCCCCAGCTCCCACGTCTGTACCAGAGATTAGGTCTTTCCTTGGGCAGGTCAATTATTACATAACCTGACCTCCATCCTGGTGCGTTTGCATCAACTCTTAAAGGTCAGCCTTGGAAATGGTCACAATAGCCAAGCCATAGCTTTCAGGGAAGTGAAGAAACAGTTATCAATGTCTAATGTGTTGGCACACTATGATCCCAAGGTGATATCTGGTATTGACGTGCGATGCCTCGCTGTATGGCATTGGGTTGGATTAGTTCATAGGTGGCCCAATGGAAAGGAACGCCCAATAGCGTATGCATCCAAGACTTTGGCTAATGCAGAGCATAAACACACCCAGATAGAGAAGAAATATTTAACTGTCATATTTGGAGCCAGGAAGTTCCACCAATACCTTTCCAGATGTAAATTTGTAATAATAACGGACTACAAACCCCTGCTGGGTCTATTGAAAGAGGACAAGGCTGTGCGGCCCATAGCTTCAGGCCGAATTCAGTGGTGGGCTTGAATACTGAGTATATTTACAAGTTGGAACGCTGTCAGGGAGGCCGAGTAGCGAATGCAGATGCATTGAGCTGCCTCCCGCTCCCAGATACACCACCAGTGGTACCGCCACTGTAAGAGTCCGTGATGGTTTTAAATTTTCTTGGCACACTCCAGTCACAGCTGACAGTATCAGACTTTGGACACAGAAAGACCCAGTCCTGGCAAAGCTGAAACAGTTGGTGGTGATGGGGGAAACCAAAGGGCCATCACAACCAGATGTGAAACCTTTTTGAACCCGGAGAGACTGGAGCATGGACGAGGACAGCATATTATTATGGGAAGGAAGAATGATTGTCCTGAGCAAAGGTCACTGCCAGATACTGGCTGCATTCTGCGAGGGTCATCTAGGGATTTTCAAAATGAACATGTTGCTGAGAAGCTTTATCTGATAGCCAGGACTGGATGCAGACAGAGCTGGTTTTGGTGGGGCAGTGTCCAGAGTGCCAGCAAGGATGAGGAGGATCTGATTGAAACTTACAGAATACACTGGATTCTGACATGTCAACTGTGCAGATCATTTCATGGGCTCAATGTTCTTAGCATTTGTGGGTGCCCATTCAAAGTAGCTGGATGTGCTTAGAGTTCATTTGTCAAACACGGGGACGATGATAGGAAAGCTGTGTACATCTTTTGCAAAACACAGACTCCTGGAAGTACTGGTCACAGATAATGGCCCATAGTTTAACAGCAGGGAGTTTGAGTATTTCCGAAAGTCGAACGGTATTTGACATATAAGGGCAGCTCAATACCATCCATCATCCAATGGTCTGGCAGAAAGATCAGTCCAAACTTTGAAGGCAGGCTTTAAGAAACAGCCTACAGCTTCATTCGATACCAAACCGTCCCAGTTCATATTTGATTATAGGACCATCCCTCATGCGACTACAGGGATAGCTCCAGCAGAGTTACCAATGGGGAGAAGACTCTGCACCAGGTTAAATCAGAGCTTCCAGGACCTGGGGGGTGGGTGGGGGTGGTGGGTGGGGAGGGCTACAGGGTGAAAGGGCATCAGGAATGCCAATGGTGGACACAAGACTCTGCTAAGCGAGACAGAAAGTTTATGTCAGGGGGTGAAGTTTTGTGTCGGAATCAGGGGAATGGCCCTGCATGGATAAAAGTCATGGTTGACGCGAGGTCATGTCCAGAGTTTACGTAGGTGCAACGGTCCTGAACAAGCGTGTGGACCATATGAAAGCTGCAAACTCTCAAACGATGCGGGAGCAAAACGTGCCTTTCCGACTGTTCCAGAACCCATGTGTTCTCCCTCTCCATCAAGGGTTGAAAATACCTTGGAATCTGGGATGGACACGGGTGGATGTTGCTGTCTCAATACCTTTGCCATCCGAAGAAGAGAATGAACTTCTTCCGAGACGCTCTGGGTGCAAGAGGCGAGCTACTGTGCATTACACACCAGCTATATCAGGGGCAGAGTTGGAGGAACCTGACCCGGTGCTACAGCGCCCCAGGAGGAGCTACTACAAAAAAAAACCCAGCCTATGTCCTGGGACTCCGGGGAGGGATGCAGTGATTGTTACAAGGTCAGCCAGGTGGACCTCATAGAATATGAGTTCCCTGATTGGACCAGATTAACAGCCTTGATCAGGGAGCCCTGACTGACAGACAGAAACAGGAGACTCAGAGGTTCTGCTCACTCTGAGAGCTGGCTCTGAGGGAGCTGGATCAGTGTTAAGGATTCTCCAGTTGTAAATAAAGGGATACTTGGTGACAGGATACCAGCCTCTGTGGAGTTATTTCAGTGGTGTGCTGCCTTCTTGAACCACTGCAGTCCATTTGCTGTAAGTTGACCCACGATGCCATTGGGGAGGGAATTCTAGGATTAAGACCCAGTGACAGTGACGGGACAGCGACATACTTCCACGTCAGGATGGTGAGTGTAGCTGCTACCCTTGTCTTCTTGGATAGTAGTGGTTGTAAGCAGCCTCGCTGAATTTCTTCAGTGCACCTTCTAGATGGTACAGACTGCTGTTACTGAGTGTCAGGGGTGGAGGGATTGGATGCTTGTGGATGTGGTGAATAAGTGAGACCCAGTAGATGTAGGGATTTTCCAGAAGGCATTTGGTAAGGTGCAGATCAAAGGTTATTGCAGATAATTAAAGCTCATGGTCTAGGAGGTGGGGAGATATGTTGGGTATAGATAGAAGATTGGCATAAATGGGTCATTTTCGGGTTAGCAAAATGTAACGAGTGATGTGCCAATCAGCCATAGGGCTGTGGGGGCAGGGGGTGAGGCAGGGAGAGAAGGAAAGGGACAGGAAGGAAAGAGAGAATGCAAGATAGACCATACAGCGCCATTCCCATGGTTCCTACACCAAACTTCATCGCCTCTCTCTCTCACTTGGCAGTGTCCTGTGTCCGGCACTGGCATTCCTGATGCTGTTTGACCCTTACCCTCAGGTGGGGGAAGATCAAATTTAACCTGGTGTGGAGTCTGGTCCCCATTAGCAACTCTGCTGAAGCTATCCCTGTAGTAGCATGAGGGGTGGTCCTATAATCAAATAGGGACCGGGACAGCTTGGTATCTGTTGAAGCTGTAGGCTGTTTCTTTAAGCCTGCCTTCAAAATTTGGACAGCTCTTTTGGCCAGACCACTGGGTGACGAATGCATTTTGGAGTTTGAAAGATATTTTATTGAGAACATAAGAGTATAAATGAAAGTACACAGTCGATATAAAAAAGACAGTGGGTGTGATAAATAAGAAAATCAGCTACAACTACTACCCCCCTGCCCCCAGCTCTTAGCAAAGACGGCTCCTTGAGGTGTCTGTTCTGTTCTCTGAATTCATGGCCATTTGCTCCTTGCAGATCCCTTTGTCAATCTACACCTTGGAGCGTATATAGTGGCCAAAGCAAGCTCGGGTGGGGGAGAAAAGAGGGAGAAATAACGAGTGGCTGTGAGAATTCACAAGGCAGCTGGATAGAATGTCCTGAGCTGATCAAAGATGCTGGAAATCCCATCAGATCCTTTCAATCAGGAAGTGAGAGCCTGATGTCTTTGGGGCTATGTCCACTTTGACGGGAATCGAGAATGTGCAAGAATAGGGTGCTCTTTGGAACAGGGCTCAGATGTTGCAAAGAGAGAGTTCTCTGGTCCTGTTTGGCAGGAATGAAAGTTGACCGGGATTTCAGGATAACCGTGTGGTCATCGTCAGAGAGATGCTGACCCAGGAGTCTCCCCCATTCGAAGGCCTGGAATCAACAAGTGTTGTCACACAGTTAAGAGAGTGTTCAGGACTCTTTCCTGACATCCGCTGAATCGACAGTGACCCCCACCGATGTCAAAATGAAGCTCCAAGGTAACGTCAGCTACTGAAGCAGTCCATGTCCAAATGCAACAAGACCTGGACGATATCCAGGCTCGGGGCTGAAACGTGACAAGTAACATTCGTGGCATGCAAATGCCAGGCAATAATTACCTCCAATGAGAGATGATATAACCACCACCACCACTTGACATTCAATGGTGTTACCATCACTGAATCCCTCACTACGAATATCGGGGGGGGGCTAGCATTGACCAGAAAACCGGACTAGACTCATGGCATAAATAAAATCGCTACAACGCAGGAAAGAGGTTAGGAATACCGTGGCGAGTAACTCACCTCCTGACTCCCCGAATCCCGTTTAAGGTGCAAGTCAGGAGTGTGAGGGAATATTCCCCACTTTTGCACCACCCTCTAAACAAACTGAGCTAATCTGACACTGGGACAACCCATAATTTGCTCAGTGGGGAATGATCGGCCCTTCCATGTGATTTCCACTAGATGGCAGTGCCATGCTGCAGAAGGTGGATCCTTGGCCCAATTGGACAGTGGGGCCAATTGTAAGGATCTTTGTTTAATTCCTCGAGTGTTGGAATGTACAGCTGGCCCAGCAGCTCAGGCACAATAAATAAACCATCGCTTTTTTTGTCGTCAGTGCCTTGAGTTGCCTGGGTTGAAGTTCATGGATACCTGCCTTCTCGGTGATTAATCATTTAAAAGGAATATGGCCAGTGTCGCTCAGTAGGCTAGTTACCAGCAACATGTGTCTAGTTGGGAAATCAGATGCGGATCCTTGGGATGTGAAATGGACATAAGGTAGGAGATCGCAAGACCCCTGTGTCTTGTATGGGGTTTGGTATCACCGGAAAGGCTGTTATTTGGTGCTCGTTCCTAATGGGCCTTGAACCGATTGGCTCTCTGGGCCATTTCAGAGGGCAGTTAAGAGTCAACCATATTGCTGTTGGGCTAGAGTAATGTGAATGGCAGACTGGGTAAGGGAAGGGGCGCAGATTTCCTCCCTTAAAGGGCACTTGCTGCTTCTTTCAGCTTCTGAAACCCTCCTCCGTATCTTCATGATCTTTAACTGGACACCGTCCAACATGCCCGTAAACCTGAGCACATCCAAAATACCACACGCACCCTAGGCCTGTTAGCCCTGGGGAGAGAAGAGGGGCCCCTTCAGGATCAATGAGGCCGTCTGTGTGTGTGTGTGGAACCACAGTTGAGGTACTAAACAGGTGTTTTGTTTCAGTATTTACCTCAGAGAAGGACATGGAAGCTAGAGAATTTGGGAAAATAAATATCGATATCTTAAAGTGTCCGTATCACAGAACAGGACATGCTGGAGGTCATAAAACGCATAAGAGTAGTTAGATCCACAGGACCTTGTCAGGTGTTTCCCAGGCCTTTGTGAGAAGCTAGGGAAGAGATTGCAGGGCCCCGAGCATAGATATTGGTACCATCAGTAGCCAAGGGTGATGTGCTGGAAGACTGGAGGGTGGTTAATGTTGCGCTTTCATTTAAGAAAGGCTGCAATGAGAGGCCTGGGAACTATAGACTGGGTGAACCTACCAACAGTAGCGGGTAACTTGTTGGAGGGGATCCTGCGAGACAAGGTTTACATGTATTTGGAAAGGGACTGATTAGGGATAGTCAATATGCCTTTGTGTGTGAGAAATCATGTCCCACTAACTTGATTGAGTTTTCTGAAGACGTGACAATGTAGATTGATGAAGGCAGAGCGTGGACATTGTCTAAGTGGACTTCAGCAAAGCGTTAGACAAGGTTCCGCACGGTGGACTGGTTAGTAAGGTTAGATCACATGGCATCCAGGTGGTGGTGGAGGATAGCTTTTCAGACTGGAGGCCTGTGGACCAGCAGTGTGCCACAAGGATCGGTGCTGGGTCCACTGCTTTTTGTCATTTATATAAATGATTTGGATGTGAACGTAGGAGGTATGGTTAGTGAGTTTGCAGTTGATAGCAAAATTGATAGTGCAGTAGACAGCAAAGAAGATTTTCTCAGAGTACAGTGGGGCCTTAATCAGATAGGCCAATGGGCTGAGGAGTGGCAGATGGAGTTTAATTTAGATAAATGTGAGGTGCTGCATTTTGGAAAGGCAGATCAGGGCAGGACTTGTACACTTAATGGGAAGGTCCTGGAGAGTGTTGTCAAACAAAAAGACCTACGGGTGCAGGTTCACAGTTTCCTGAAGTTTGTTTTGCAGTTAGACAGGGTGGTGAGGAAGGCATTTGGCACACTTGCCTTCATTAGTCAGAACATTGAGTATAGGAGTTGGGATATCATGTTGCGGATGTCGTGTACAGGACATTGGTGAGGCCACTTTTGGAATACTGCATACAATTCTAGTTACCCTCCTAGAGGAAGGATGTTGTTAAACTTAGGAGGATGTAGAAAAGATTTACAAGGATATTGCTGGGACTGGAGGGTTTGAGCTATAGGGAGAGGCTGAATAGGCTGGGGCTATTTTCCCTGGAGTGTCGGAGGCTGAGGGGTGACCTTATAGATGTTTATAAAATCATGAGGGGCATGGATAGGGTCAACAAGCAGGTCTTTTTCCTAAGGTGGTCAAGTCCAAAGCAAGAAGGCGTAGCTTTAAGGTGAGAGGGGAAAGATTTAGAAAGGACCTGAGGAGTAACTTTTTCACGCAGAGGGTGATGCGTGTATGGAATGAGCTGCCAGAGGAAGTGGTGGAGGCTGGTACAATTACATTTAAAAGGCATCTGGATGGGTACATGAATAAGAAGGGTTTAGAGGGCTGTGGGCAAAATGCTGGCAAATGGGACTAGGTCAGATTGGGATATCTGATCGGTGCAGATGAGTTGGAGTGAAGGGCCTGTTTCTGTGCTGTGCGACTCTACGGCTCTGACCAATACTGACCGATCAAAAGCAGCGGCTCAATTTTAAAATTCTCATCCTTTTCTTCAAATCCCTCCACTCTCCCTATCTCATCTCATCCAGTCCTACAAGCCAATGGGATGTTTGTACTCACAGGATTCTGACAGCTTGGCCATCACTCATAATAATGACTCCACCAATGGACAGGATGTTAGGAAGGAAGGGACGTGGGGACGACACAGGGAGGCTACTAAAGGATAGAGATAGGTTCAATGTGTGGCCAAATGGAGTATAATGTAGGAAAATGTGAATGTATTGATTTTGGCAGATAAAATAAACAAAAAAGCTTATTATGTCAGTGGTGAGCGATTTAAAAGCTCTGAGATACAGACAGATCTGTGTGTCCTGGTTCATAAACGTTGATACTGAGGTACAGCAAGTAATTAGGAAGTCTAATAGAATGTTATCATTTATCCCAAGAGGAACTGAATACAAAAAGTAAGGAGGTTACACTTCAGTTATACAGAGTGTTGGTGAGACCACATCTGGAATACTTTGCACAATATTGGCCACCTTATTTAATGGAGGCTAGAAGCACATTGGAGATGGTTCAGAGAAGGTTTAGTTTGGTACTCCCTGGAATGAGACAGTGTCTTATGAGGAAAGGTTGCACAAGCTAGGGTTCCATCTGCTGGAGCTCAGAACTGTGGTGGTTTGATGGAAATTAATACTGTAATTACTGCAATGTTTAACTTTTAACTTTGCTCATTCCTACTACCTTGTTCTTAAGATTCTGTGCCTAAGTACTTGGACCTAAGATGAAGCCTTGCGTGGTGACGTTATATGCTTTTTGCTGTACTCCTGCACATGAGTACGCATGACAATAAAACCAAACTTTAAAAAAAATTCAAATCCTGAGGGATGTTGACGCAGTGGGTGTGGCAAGGATATTTTCCCCTTAACGGGAGAATTTAGGGGTCACTGTTTAAAAATGAGGGTTGTACAGTTAAAACAGGGATGAGGTGAATATTCTTCTCTCAGACGGTCTTTGGAACTCTGTTCCTGGTGGAAGCAAAGTCTTTGAGTGTAATTTAGGCAGAGGTGAATAGATTATTGGTAAGCAGGGGGGATGACAGTTTATTGAGGTACGCAGGGTTCAAGGTTACTATCGGATTAACCATAACCCTCCTGAATGGTGCGGCAGCAAGCTCAAGGGCTGAACGGTCTCATCCTGAATCATAGTATCGGATGGAGGCAGTGTCTTCAGCTGTGGAACTACGCCTCCATACCCCTTCATTTGTGTCTAACATCCCCCACCCGTAGCTTCCTGTCAAATTCCATCCCCGTTTACAGGGCCACCCAGGACATTTTGAGATGTTTTACGAACGTCAGAAATGCAGATTGTTGCAGGTCGGCTGCACTGCCTTCCCCATTTCGAAACCACAAGCGAACACGGGAAAACTTTTTCCATCGGTTGACAGTGAGAGAGAGACAGAGTGAAGCAGGTTCAATCATTACATTCGAAAGGAAACAGGACGAATGCTTGAAGAGGTATGAGCAGGGGGTGTTGGGGGGCACGTTCATCGAATTGCACTTTCAAAAGGGCTAGCACGGCCACGATGCAACAGGTGGCCGCCTCCTGATTCTACTTCCTGCTTCAAGCTTTCATTTGAGCATCTGGGTCCTCCAGATAGTGTGACTACAGAGATTGTGTTAGTCAGACCCGTCTTGGCTTTGAAAATAGCCACTGATTGACCTATGGTTGTCATGTGTACCGAGATACAGTGATTTTGCTTGCTATCCAGAGAAGTCATACCTTACATTAGTACATCAGGGTAGCAGAACAGAGTGCAGAATACTGTGTTATAGCTGCAGAGAAGGTGCGGAGAGAGCGAGAGAGAAATCAACATTAACATTGAGAGCGTATGTGGAGAGAAGTCTGACTCTGCTTTCTCTCCACAGATGCCGCCAGGCCTGCTGAGCTTTTCCAGCAATTTCTCTTTTAGTTTCTGACTTCCAGCATCAGCGGTTCTTTTGGTTTTTGTTTAACATTTGAGGGGTCAATTCAAAAGTCTGATAACAGCAGGGAAGAATCGATTCATATGTATATTCAAACTTTTATATCTTCTGGAAGAGGGTGGAAGAGAGTATAACCAGGTGGGAGGGGTCTTTGATCATGTTGGTTGCTTTCCCTGTGAGAAGTATAGATGGAGTCAATGGATGAAAGGCCGGTTTGCAGGATGCACTGGGCTGTGTTCACAACTTTCTGTAGTTTCTTGCGGTCTTGGGAAGAG
The DNA here is from genome assembly GCA_024137785.1 of Ginglymostoma cirratum. NCBI lineage: Eukaryota > Metazoa > Chordata > Chondrichthyes > Orectolobiformes > Ginglymostomatidae > Ginglymostoma > Ginglymostoma cirratum. The sequence goes on from JAHRHZ010000084.1 coordinate 2,265,910, forward strand.
CAGCTGCCAAACCAAGCTGTGATAAGATGCTTTCTGTGGTGCATCTATAAAAATTGCCCTCAGGAACAGCTCTGTTTGTGAAGCCTGAGGCCTCCAGAAGTAATGGAGGGAACCACATTGAAATCACTTCTTTCACCATTTTATCTCTTGTACTTCATTTGGCTTTGCTTTTGGCCTTTAAGTAAACTTGAACTGAATTCTTATTTTGTAAACACGGATTTAAGCCTAAGGATGTTCATTAAGTCAAAATTAGGCAAATATGTAATGGGTAGCAGTATTTTCTAAACATCGGTTTTGGCCATGTTCCCAAGGATATGAGACACAGCTGTTGTTTTGACAGGAAAGCGGTTTTCCCCAGTGATTTTCACCAAAAATTGTTTTTCTGTTGTTTAAGGAGAGGAATTGTCTGTTCTGCATTAACCCTAATGACCTTTGAACTACATGCCAAGGTAATGGGGTGGTTGGGGGGAAGGCAGGAGTCAATGGTGTGACAATAAGATGACAAGATACAGGAAAGAATTAGGCCATTCAGCCCATCAGGTCTGCTCTACCATTCGATCCTGGTCGATATGTTTCTCAACCCCGTTCTCTTGCCTACTCCCCGTAAACCTTGATCCCCCTTACTATTCAAGAACCTCTCTCTCTGTCTTAAAGACACTCAATGACTTGGCCTCCACAGCCCTCTGCAGCAATGAGCTCCACAGATTCACCACCTTCCGGCTGAAGGAGTTCCTTCTCATCTCAGTTCTGAAGGGTCGTCCCTACACTCTGAACCTCTGCCCTTGAGTCCTAGTCTCTCCTACTAGTGGAAACATCTTCTCCATGTCCACTCTATCCAGGTCTCTCAGTGTTCTGTAAGTTTCAATGCAATCCCCCCCTCATCCTTCTAAATTCCCTCAAGTACAGACCCAGAGTACTCAACCGCTCCTCATGTGACAAGCCTTTCATTCCGGGATTATTCATGTAAACCTCCTCCGGAGTTCCTCCAATGCCAGCACATCCTTCCTTAGAAACAGGGCCCAAAACTGCTCAATACTTCAAATGTGAACTGACCAAAGCCTTATACAGCCTAAGCAGTAGATCTCTGTTCTTGTCTTCTAGCCGTCTCCTGACAGCCACTGAACCTGCATGTTAACTTCATGAGAATCCTGAACTAGGACTCCCAAGTCCCTTTGTCCTTCAGATTTTTGTGGCCTTTCTGTGTTTACAAAATAGTCTATTGCTGTATTCTTCCTACCAAAGTGCACACTTTCCCACATTGTATTCCATCTGCAACTTTTTTGCCCACTCTCCCAGCCTGTCCAAGTCCTTCTGTAGCCTCCCTGTGTCCTCAACACTACCTGTCCCTCCACCTATCTTTGTGTCATCTATAAACCAAGCAATGGTGCCCTCAGTATCTACGTCCAGATTGTTAATGTGTAACGTGAATAGTTGTGGTCCCAACATGGACCCCTGCAGTTGCCCACCCCACCCAGTTGCCATCCTGAAAAACATCCCTTTGTCCCCACTGTCTGTCTTCTGCCAGTCAGCCAATCCTCTGCCCATGCCAGTACTTTGTCCCTAACACCATGGGCTCTTATCTTACTCAGCGGCCTCCTGCGCAGCACTTTGTCAAAGGCCTTCTGAAAATCCAACTAGATTACATTCACTGGCTCTCCTTTGTCTAACTTGCTCGTTACCTCCTCAAAGAATGTGGGTACAGTTACAACATTTAAAAGACATTTGGATAAGGACATGAATAGGAAAGGTTTGGAGGGATATGGGCCAAATGCAGGCAGGTGGGACTAGTTCAGTTTGGGAACATGGTTGGTGTGGAGTAATCGGACCAAAGGGTCTGTTTCCATGTTGTGTGACTCTATGACTCAATGTTCAATAAGACTGTTGTTTTAACACACCACTAGGTATTGTCATTCATTGCTGATACACCCAGGTATGACCCTGAGCCTCGGGGAGGATTCACATTTCACAGGAAAACAGCAAATTCAGAAGGGGGTTGCATGTTTAGTAACATGTTGTTGTCGATCCCTGAAATAATTCACCTTTACATGGACAAGTTGCTGGGTTTATCAGACCCGGGTCTGCAGAACCCATCCCTCTACGCTGCACCACCCCCCCACACACACACAACCACACAGACACAGACACACAGACACAGACACAGACACATGCTCATGTAGGGAGCATCACGGCCGCGCTATGCACAGTAAGCTCCCAATAACAGCAATGTCAGAATGAATGGAGAATCTGATCGTGTGATGTTGGCTGAGGGAGAAATATAATGGCCAAGACACGGGTGGTGGGGGGGAGGGGTGCATCATGTTGGGGAGGTGGGAGGTGGAATCTCTCGTTTTTCTTTGGGAGAATGCCTCTGGAAGTTTTGCTGAGGCAGGAGACTCACTCTGTACCCACAAGCTGCCCATTTCTGCCGTTCCATTCCCATTTTCGCTTCTGATTATTTTCCCTGCAGCCGTACCCGTCCAAAGGCTGTCTGTTGTGGCTGAGGGATGGTATTTGATGATAAAGGTGCTATAGAAATGCAGATTCTTGTTGTGTGAGCATGAATCGCAGGGAGGCTGGTTTGTTGCCAAAGTGGCAGGTGGGGATGGGGTGGGGGATGGAGTTCAGCCTGCTGGGGGAGTCCAGACCCCACCCTGTCCCTCCTCTGACCCCTCACCTGCCCCCGAGGCACACCATCCAATGAAGGAGCAGAGGGACTGGGCTGTCAAAGCTGGTGAACCAATCAGAAGCCTTTCCAGCTCAAGACTAGCAACAACTGCTGGATGCACCTATAGCTACATGAAAGAAAAGGGGATTTGGCATCAAGGAGCTCACTCGGCAACCTCTTCACGTTTGAAATGAGGAATTTGCAAACGGCCACCCCACTGCTGCAGGCTGGGAGTGGCAGGTACCCCCACCTCAGGGAACCCAGGCAGGGATCCGCAGTCAGCAAAGAGAAAAATGGAGAATTTCCCTGGGAATATTCCCCTGTTGTGCTCGGTGTTCCCATGTCATGTTCAGTGCTCCTGTGTTGTGTGTGGTGTTCTCATGTTGTCCTTGGTATTCCTGTGCTGTGCTCCGTGTTCCTATGTTGTGCTCAGTGTTCCCATGTTCCTGTGTCGTGCTTCGTGCTCCATGTTCCCTTCTTGTGCTCCATACTCCTGTGTTGGGCTTATTGTTCCCATGCTGTGCTCAGTGCCCCCATGTTGTCCTCTGTGTTCCCGTGTTGTGCTTGGCATTCCAGTGTTGTGCTCGGCGTTCCTATGTTGTAGTCAATGTTCCCGCATTGGGCTTGGTGTTCCTGTGTTGCCCTCAGTATTCCCGTGTTATGTTCAGTGTTGTCATGTGTGCTCCATGTTCCTGTGTTGTGCTCGGTGTTCTCGTGTTGTGTTCAGTGTTTCCACATTGTGCTCCATGTTCCCTTGTTGTATTCCGAGTTCCTGTGAAGTGCTCTGTGTTCCCTTGTTGTGCTCCATGTTCCTGTGCTGTGTTCAGAGTTTCCGTATTGTGTTTAGTGCTCCTGTGTTGTGCTCAATGTTCCCTTGTTGTGCTCGGTGTTCCTGTGTTGTGTTCAGCACTTCTGTGTTGTGTTCACTGCCCCTGTATTTTGCTCTGTGTTCCCATGTTGTATTCGGTGTTCCCGTGTTGGGCCACATATTCCTGTGTTGTGCTCAGTGTTCCCGTATTGTGCTCAGTTTTCCCGTGTTTACCCTGTGTTGGGCTGAGTGTTCCCCTGTTGTACTCAGTGTTTGTGTGTCGGGCTCAGTGTTTTTGTGTTGGGCTCGGTGTGCCCATGTTGTGCTCAGTGTTCCCCTTTTGAGTATAATGTTCCCATGTTGCACTCCGTGCTCCCATGTTGTACTCTGTGTTCCCATGTTGTTCTCCATGTTCCCTGTTGTGTCCAGTGCTTCTGTGTTGGGCTCCATGTTCCCGTGTTGTCTGGCCACTGACAGCAGGGAAGTACAGGGTCATTGAGCTGAAATACCTTCTGTACTGTCGTCACTCACCTGTCGAACAGGGAAAGCTCTCTCTCACTCTCCAAGACAACATAGAGGATTGACAGAAAAGTAATTACACCAGGTCTCCCAGAGTGAAAGCACACATCAAACCATGACTTTCTACTCCTCATTGACTTTGCTTATTGTATAGGGGATTGAAAGGGTTAATGTGCAGAGTTCTTTAAGGACCACCCACCATGATGATGCCATGTGGACATGGGAGAACAGGTGAGGACCTTGAAGGAATGAGAGGTACCATGGTGGTCTTCCTCAGTCTCTGTCGAAAGTCCGCATCTCACTGTGCATACAATCTGGGACAGAGACAAACTGGGACAAACTCATATGAGAAGCGATTGAGGATTCTGGGTCTTCACTCAATGGAGTTTAGAAGGTTGAGTGGGGAGGGGATCTGATTGAAACTTACAGGTTACTGAGAGGCCTGGATAGGGTGGACATGGATAAGATGTTTCCACTAACAGGAAAGACTGAGCCCCGAGGGCACAGCCTCAGAGTGAAGGAATGACGCTTTAGAACTGAGATGAGGAGGAATTTCTTCAGCCAGAAGGTGGTGAATCTGTGGAACTCATTGCTGCAGAGGGCTGTGGGGGCCAAGTCATTGAGTGTATTTAAAGCAGCGAGAGGTAGGTTCTTGATTGATCGGGGGATCAAGAGCTATAGGGAGAAGGTGGAAGAATGGGGTTGAGAAACATATCAGCCATGATTGAATGGTGGAATAGATTTGAAGGGCCAAATGGCCTAATTCCGCTACTGTATCTTATGGCTTTATGGAGAGAGAAAGAAATAGAGACGGGGCCAGGGAGGGAGACACAACCTGGGACAGAGAAGGAAACACAATCTGGGACAGAGAGAGGGATTAAATATGACGTGAGGGAAGGAGGGAGCATGAGTTTCTGTGACGGCTACTGTTTACAATGTATTTAATGACCAGAGCCAGGAAGCTCAGAGATAGTAAGAACTGCAGAGGCTGGAGTCAGAGGTGACACAGTGCGGAGCTGGACGAACACAGCAGGCCAGGCAGCATCAGCGGAGCAGGAAAGCTGACGCTTCGGGTCGGGACCCTTCTTCAGGAAGCTGTGGGGTTTCTCTGAGCACTGAGCCTCAGCTCCCTGTAACTGAATCTCTGCTGTGGTGTTTGAACGTGTCTGAATTGAATGAGGTTTAGTTTTGGTTTATTAATTTTCTCACTAGCTCTGCTTTATTTAAAGGTATAAAACTGGATGAAAACTTTAGTTCAAAATCCCTGCAGGTGGTGCCATTGGAGAAACAGTATTTCTCATTATGCTTCATCACAATGAGTTTTTAATTTAAACATACAGTATTCCTCTGTGCTCTTTTGTACATTCCATTACTCATCTCACTATAAAAATAGACCAATAATTTGCTTAGCGTTCCTGAGCATTGGTAACCCACAGGTTTGAAATAATCTCCCTGCAAACTCTAAATACAGGAACTTCATTGACTCTCTGCTGTTTGTGTCCCTACATGCACTGACAGCTCAGCACGTGACTGCAGCTTAACAGCAAGCATGCCAGCTCAGGAGACATATCGACATAACAATTAGTTCCAAGCTCTTTATGATTAAAGTAACACCGAGGCACAAAAGTGAAAGCAGTAACGCTGGCGAGTGCCAGAAATGCTACATGATCAAAACTCCCTGAATAAGTGAAACCAGAACTGGTAATCCTAGCGACAGATTCACATTTAAACACATCTTCCCTTCCCTTTTAAAGGTGTTATCCTCCCGTGAGTTGATTTTCTTTAAAGATCATGTTGAAAGGATATGTTTAAACGATGGAAGAGTTCAATGAAATTTGCATTCTTCCTTACGTTTTCATTTACGAACTGTCCAGCTTTGAATTCACATTGATACACTAAGTGCTGTCATTACTCAATAACGTCACAACCGACCCTTCGGTCCAACTTGTCCATGCTGACCAGGTTTCCCAAACTGAACTAGTCCCATTTGCCTGTGTTTGTCCTTTCAATAAAACACATATTCTTGGAAATTCAGTTCCCAGCCCAGATCCCCTTGCAACCATGCCTCTGTGATGCCCACAACATTGTACCCACCAATTTTAATCTGTGCTATAAACTAATTTACCTTGTTTTGTATACTACATGCATTTAAGTCCAAAAGCTTCAGTTCTGCATTTACTGCACCTCTTCTCACCTCTTCTCCCCTTACCTGTTGTGCCCGAAGTTAGATTCCTGACCCTTTCCATGCTCTCTACCCTATTACTTGTCCTGGAAACTTTAATAACCTCTGCTGAGCTTTCTTCCTTTGACCTTTTCCCATAGTTTTCTATGCAACTGAACTGCCCCAATGCCATTTATTTTAATAGCCCGCTATTCTATGTGGATGTTAAATATTCCATTGAAAAGTACAGCTTGTTTTTGGAGTTTTGAAACACCTCTTCTTGCCTACCTCTCAAGCCGTAAACAAAATGGTTAATTTTATCATTTGTGTCTCTTTCAACCTGTCAGATAAAGAGTCAGTGACAGGAGTTCCCACCTGCCCTGCTGAACCCAACCAATTGGAACAATTCCATCAAAAACCCTCTCTCAGTACGGCATTATCCCAGCCTCTTCCGGTGATTTTGGATCTGCTCCAATCAGGAAAAGCAGGCCGGAAGCCCTTTGAAATCTCCAGGATCTATCGTGGGATTAAAAAAAAATTTGCTGTAAAGAGTAATTGCTAATACAAGGTTCAGATTAATGAAGAGACTAAATACATTCTTGAAATTTTCCTGGGGGAGAGTAGCTTTTCTGAGTTTAGGTAGTAATGAGGTCGCAGGATTAGGTACGAAATTAAACATGGACAAAAAGACCGGACGTAAGGAAAAATGTAACTATTTCGGGAAAGTCGCCCTGGGAATGAGAATGGTCAGTGAGGTGTCCTGAACTAAGTGAATGAGGACACTGACATGGACTTTCGACATAAGATTGGCACCAAGAATGGTCGAAATAAAAACCGAAAGAACTGCGGATGCTGTAAATCAAGGACAAAGACAGAAGTTGCTGGAAAAGCTCAGCAGGTCTGGCAGCATCTGTGAAGGGAAAAACAGAGTTAACGTTTCAGGTTCAGTGACCCTTCCTCAGAACTGATGACCAAGATGGTCTGTTCATTATAGGAATCACTCAATTCCTGCTGTCCCATTGTACACAAGTATATATGTCTCTAATTAGTAATAGTAGACAGGAAATTAAAATTATATTGATTATGTGCAGATAGTGGTCTTCTTAGATAAGAAAGGTGAGCACAACTAGATTGGTTCTGAAATGAGGGGATTGTTATGAGGAGAGATGAAGTAGACCAGGTCTATACTCCAAAAGTGATATAATTAAAACAAATAAAATTCCTAAGGGGGTCGACAGGTTTTCCTGGTTGGGAGAAGTTGCAGTCTCGGAATAATGGGTCAGTCATGTCAGACTGTGGTTTCAGTCAGCGTCAACGTGGAGGCTGCTGGAGGCCAGAGGAAAGACAGGCAGCTGTAGGCAATTGTTCCTCCTTCCGATAGGAACCTCCCTCCCTTAGCAATGGCAGAAAAGTAGTAAATGGCAGCTGTGTGGCTTAATACTAATCCCCTTGCTGTAGACTGTCAGTCCGACGGGATGGTGAGAGGGCACCTCCCACCCCACCCGGTAAAGGAAGCCCTGATGAAGGTGACAGATGGAGGTCAGTGAGAGTCCTGTGTAGTTCCTGACTGCGATGCACAGAATGGGTGAGTGAGACAGCTGCCTGTCCCTGTTCTAGAAGACCATTAGACATAGGGGCAGAAATTAGGCCATTCAACCCATCGAGTCTGCTCTGCCATTCAATCATGGCTACTAAGTTTCTCAACCCCATTCTCCCCCTTTCTCCCCATAACCCTTGATCCCTTTGACGATCAAGAACCTATTTACCTCCATCTTAAATGTACTCAATGACTTGGCCTCAACAGCCTTCTGTGGCAGTGAATTCCATAGATTCACCACTCTCTGGCTGAAGAAGTTTCTCCTTATCTCCGTTCTAAAAGGTCTTTCCTTTACTCTAAGGCTGTGCCCTTGGGTCCTAGTGTCTCCTACTAATGGAAGCATCTTCCCAGCATCCACTCTGTCCAGGCCGTTCAGTATTCTGTAAGTTTCAATTAGATCCCCCCTCATCCTTCTGAACTCCATCGAGTATAGACCCAGAGTCCTCAAACGTTCCTCATATGTTAAGCTTTCCATTCTTGGGACCATTCTCGTGAACCTCCTCTGAACCTGCTCCAGGGCCGGTGCATCTTTCCTGAGATATGGGGCCCAAAACTGCACACAATACTCCAACTGTGGCCTGACCAGAGCCTTATAGAGCCTCAGTAGTACATCCCTGCTTTTATTTTCAAGTCCTCTCAAAATAAATGCCAACATTGTATTTGCCTTCCTAACTACTGACTCAATCTGCAAGTTTACCTTGAGAGAATCCTGGACTAGAACTCCCAAGTCTCTTTGCACTTCAGACTTCTGAATTTTCTCCCCATTTAGAAAACAGTCCATGCTTTTATTCTTCTTACCAAAGTGCGTGACCTCACACTTTCCCACACTGTACTCCATCTGTCACTTCTTTGCCCACTCTCCTAACCTGTCCAAATCCTTCTGCAGCCTACCCGAATCCTCAACATTACCTGTTCCTCTACCTACCTTTGTTTCGTCTGAAAACTTAGGCAGAATGCCCCCAGTTCCTTCATCTAGATCATTAACGTATAAAGTGAAAAGTTGTGATCCCAACACTGACCCTTGTGGAACACCACTTGTCACCAGCTGCCCCTGACAAAGACCCCTTTATCCCCATTCTCTGCTTTCTGCCAGACAACCAATCTTCTATCCATGCTAGCACCTTGCCTCTAATACCCTGGGCCCTTATGTTACTCAGCAGCCTCCTGTGTGGCACCTTGTCAAAAGCCTTCTTGAAGTCCAGGTAGAAAACATCCATTGGCTCTCCTTGGTCTACCCTGCTCGTTACTTCCTCAAAGAATTCTAACAGGTTTGTCAGGCATGACCTCCCCTTGATGAAGCCATGCTGACTTTGCCCTGTTTTATCATGAAATTCCAAATATTCAGAAATATCATCCTTTACAATGGGCTCCAAAATCTTACCCACGACTGAGGTTAGACTAATCGGCCTGTAATTATCAGTCTTTTGACTTGCTCACTTTTTAAACAGGGGTGTCACGTTAGTGATTTCCTAGTCCTCTGGGACCCTCCCTGACTCCAGCGATTCCTGAAAGATCACCACTAATGCTTCCACTATCTCTTCAGCTATCTCCTTTAGAACGCTGGGGTGTAGTCCATCTGGTCCAGGTGATTTATCCACCTTCAGGCCATTCAGTTTTTCTAGCATCTTCTCCTTGGTGATGGCCACCATACCCAGCTCTGCCCCCCAACTCTCTCAAATTTTTGGGATACTACTCGTGTCTTCCACTGTGAAGACTGACGCAAAGTAATTACTCAGTTCCTCAGCCATTTCCTTACTCCCCACCACTGTCTCTCCACTGTCATTTTCCAGTGGTCCAATATCCACTTTTGCCTCTCTTTTGCCCTTTATATATATAAAGAAACTCTTACAGTCCTCCTTTTTATTACTGGCTAGCTTACCCTCATATTTAATCTTCTCCCTCCTCATTTCTTTTTTTGTTGCCCTCTGTTGGTCTTTGTGAGCTTCCCAGTCCTCTGGTTTCCCACTGCCCTTCGCCACATTATATGCATTCTCTTTTGCTTTCATGCTGTCGCTGACTTCCCTAGTTGGCCATGGTAGCCTCGTCCTCCCTGTATCATGCTTCTTTTTCCCAGGGATGAATTTTTGCAGTGTCTCCTGAACTACTCCTAGAAACTCCTGCCATTGCTGTTCCGCTGTCTTCCCTGCTAGGCTCCTCTTCCAGTCAATTCTGCCCAGCTCCTCCCTCATGCCTCTGTAGTTGCCTTTATTCAGCTGTAATACCCTTACCTCTGATTCTATCTTCTCCCTATCAAATTGCAGAGTAAATTCAATCATATTATGGTCACTGCCTCCTAAGGGTTTCTTCATCTTGAGCTCCCTTATCAAGTCTGCCTCATTGCACAACACTAAATCCAGTGTTGCCTGTTCCCTAGCAGGCTCCACCACAAGCTGCTCCAAAAAGCCATCTCACAGACATTTCATAAACTCCTTTTCTTGCATTCCATTATCAGCCTGATTTTCCCAGTCCACCTGCATATTGAAATCCCCCAGGATCACTGTAAATTTGCCTTTCTTACACACCTTTTCTATCTCTTGATGTATCTTGCACCCCAGCTCCTGACTACTTGTTTGAAGGCCTGTACATAATCCCAATTATGGTTTTTTCACCTCTGCGGTTCCTTAACTCTACCCGCACAGATTCTATACCATCTGACCTGACTTCATTTCTTAGTATTGACTTAATTCTCACACAAATGTTGTGAGGTTTCCATGCAGCGTCCATCAGGGATAGAGATGTATTGGACCCTGGATGCCCACATAGCTAACCGAAGGAGACTTGGCACCACACAATGCTCTGGGGGCCTTGGGCAAGGTGCCTGGTATGTTTACAGGCAAGCAGAGAAGGGTGGCACAGTGGCTCAGTTTAGCATTGGCAGCATTGCTACCTCACAGCGCCAGGGACCTGGGTTCGATTCCACCCTCGGGCGACTGTGTGGAAATTTGCCCCAGGTGTCTGCACGGGTGCCCTCTGGGTGTTCCAATTTCCTCCCACAGTCCAAAGATGTGCAGAGGGTAGGTGGATTGTCTGTGCTAAATTACCCCATAGTGTCCAGTAATGTACAGGCTAGGTGGGTTAGCCATGGGAAATTTGGGTTACAGGGATAGGGTAGGAGTCTGGGTAGAATGCTTTTTAGAGGGTCGCTGCAAACTCAAATAGCCTCTCCCTGCACTGAAGGGATTCAAAATGGGATAATGTGCAGTGCCAGAGGACCAGAGAGGATGGACTGTTCCATCCAGGTATACAGATCATCCAACCTTCACCACCCTCACCCCCCACCACCCCCCACCAAAGGAGGAGAGGGTCCAGCAGGTCAATGCTGAGCCAGACTCAGGGGAATGTCCTAGATATGACCAGCAGGGGACGCAGATGGTCAGCAGAGAAGAGGATGGAATATGTGGTGGGGCTAATAGTGAGAATGACAGGGAACCTCCCTTGACAATGGGGTAACGGGATGAGTGCATGTGGCACAATAACTGGAGAACTCCACGAATGTGTCTGAAACACGTCCACTTTCACCCGATGTCCCTTTCCCATTGTTAATGTTCACCATCCTGCTCCAGTCCCTCCACAGGTCCCCCAATGGCTCGCAAGGACATAGACTTGGAGGTGAACCTCTGAGGAAGAGGAGGTGTGTGCCAACTGGCCTCGCTCTGCCTTTGGTTGGGTTTGCGGCAGAGGGGTGGCACCAATTGGTAGGAGTGCCGCCCCATCACTGAAGCAGCTGGCAGAGGCTGAGGGGAGAAAGTGGGTGGAGTGGGGAGGAGTGGGTGGGTGGATGATGCTGAGTCTCAGTCAGACTCTGGAGTTATTTTTAGAGAGATGTTGGAGGTTCTGTGAATACCTGCCGAGCTTTCAGACAATGTGTGAGGAACGTGAGCTGAGAAAGACCGTGGATTCAGTCAATGACTACTGCCAACCCGCCTTGCCTGGTCAGCAAGCTCTTCCTGAGCTGCTTGGAGTGGGCATTGCCAATGGGAGAGATAGCAGAAGACAACTGGTGCGTGCCCATTAACTTCTTGTCCAGCTGCCATGAGCAGGGAGGGCCATTTGGGTCCCACCTTGGCAGATGGCCAGCAACTGGGTGCTCCCTCCAGTAAGATGGCAACAGAGGAGCTTCCTGCTCCAGGGCAGGGGTCCCTCTTAATGCCCAGGCCCATCTGGAAATCAGGGAAGAGCTGCCATGCTTGTAATGGCCATGTGGGCATCATGGTGAAATGCCTGCCTCCAAGGAATCATGGGAATGATGGGGAGCTTCACGACCAGTGACCCGTAAACGAACCTAAAAAAAAGTCTGTATAAACCCAAACAGGCCATCGCTGCTGGGAATTGTGTTGCTCAGCTGCTCTTTATCAAACTTGTGACATGTGGGCATGGCATCCCTGTATGGATGGGGGCCTCAGTAACCCTGATACCTCCCAGTTGGAATCGGAGCTGAGCTGTTTGGATGTGTTACGCTTTTCCTTCATGGGCCTGGGCAGAAGCTGGCATCCAGACTGAGAAATGTCTTTGTTGAAATGCCTCCTAAGGTCTCTCTCGACTCTCCCAGCTCCTGGATCCAAACCAAGCATTGACAATCATTGGGTGCGGTGAGGGGGTTGGTGGCGGTGGGGGGTGGGGGGGGTGTACTGCTGGGTGCCAGCCAATGGGGGCATGTCCTCCCCATAGTCTGCCTTGCTTTGCCTGAGACCATAATTGCCTGCTGGGCATCACCCACCACCTCTGTACCAGGGGGCACTTATTACCCATCAACCCACCAGCTGCTGGTGAAAAGAGATTTGGCCCTCAGTTTAAGGCATCATAACTACCCCCAGAGTATCCCACACAGCTGCACAAGCAGTCATCCCTCACTCAATGGATGATCGAGGAGTGAAAAACTTTCCAAAGTGTGTTTCTTTATTTGTCGTAACAACCAAGCAGTTCTTTAGGGAAGGACATCGTCTGTCCTCACCTGGTCTGGCCCAAGTGTGACTGCAGACCCGCAGTGACTCTGAACTGCCCCCTGAAGAGGCTGAGCGAGCTGCTCGGTTTCAAGGGGTAGGTAACAAATGCCAGCCTCACCAGCCATCCCTGCCTCTGACTAGCCAGCGGTGCCTTCATGACCACATTGATGGCCCCTTGCACCTTAGGTGACCCACATTAGTTGCCAAGCCTCACAGTCTCTCAGCCTAGTCTTTGCGGTGAGATCTGAACAATACGTTGTCACACCTTTAATTCAACGGTGGGCTGAAGATCGCGAAATATTGCAGATATCTCACTTTAACCACCGTCTCGTGGCTCTATTGAAAGATCATGGGTTTCAGTCCGTAAATCCTCTTCAACAGTTGCTGCGTCCCCTCCATTATCACAGAATGCTTATAGCACAGGAGGTGGCCATTTAGCCCATTGCCACCACGCTAGCTCGTTGCAATCCTGCTACTTCCACTCGTCTGAACTTTCCCCATCATCCTTTTTCTCCTTTCAAGTGCTCGAAATTCTTGATCCCTTCTGTGGAACTCTTTGCCGCAGAGGTCAGTGGAGGCCAAGTCATTGAGTGTCTTTAAGACAGAGATAGACGGGTTCTTGATTGGTAAGGGGATCAAGGATTAAAGGCACAAAGGAGGAGGATTGGGTCGAGAAACATATCAGCCATGATCGAATGGTGAAGCAGACTCAATGGGCTGAATGGCCTAATGCTGCCTGTATATCTTGCTGTTGCATGGATCAAATCTGCCTCCACCAGCTGCCCAGGCGGTGAGTTCCAGATCATAACCACTCCCTGTGTGGAAAGTACTTTTCTCACATCACTTTCAGTTCCCTTGCCAATTATCTGAGATCAGAGTCCTCTGGTTTTCCAACAGGAACCATCCAGCCTATCAACTCTATCTCAACCCCCTTCTCTCCAAGGGGAGCAATCCCCACCTCCCAAATTTATTCAGGCATTCACGATGACAGTACGTTCTGCTGGCAAAATAAGACCCTGAGCTTCCACTTGCCTGCCACTTCAACACGCCACGCCAACATCTCCATCTTAGGCTTGCTGCAGTGTTCCAGCGAAGCTCAGCACAAGCTGGAAGAACAGCACCTCATTTTCTGCTTGGGGACCCTGCAGCCCTCTGGACTCAATGTCAAGTTCAACAACTTTAGGGCTTGAGCTCTCCCATGTCCTTCCCCCAAGCCCCACACATCAAGCGTTGTTACCACATAGTCTGCTATTACACATTGTCAGTCACTAACAGTCTCCACTAATAGCTATTCACCCTCCCAGCCAGATTGTTATCCTCTTATTTGTCTGTCCAACTGTTCTTCTCTCTCTTTGGACTGTATCCCCACCTACTGTTTACCCTTTACCCTATCTCCTCATCCTATCTTCTACACATAAGCCAACATTTTTCTACCTGCCATCAGTTCTGAGGAAGGGTCACTTTACCTGAAACATTAACTCTGATTTCTCTCCACAGGTGCTGCTAGGCTTGCTGAGCTTTTCCAGCAACTTCTGTTTTTGTTCCTAGACAAGTCTTTCTCTGTTAGTTTTCTTACAAAGCCTTCCCCACTTTGGATGCCTTGCCCACCAGTAAGGATCCTCAGGATTTACAGAATCTCTGGATTTCCTGAATCATGGTCCCACCGGGAAAGGTATCTCAGATAACACGGTGTGGAGCTGGATGAACACAGCAGGTCAAGCAGCATCAGAGGAGCAGGAAAGCTGATGTTTCAGGTTGAGACCCTTCTTCTCTGCCTAGCCTGTCCCAAGATCTTGGTGTAGTCCCAGTCGAAGTGGTGGTTCTCCTTGTCCATGTGGATTGAGATAAGTGAGTATCGGTCGTGTCTTTTTGTAGCCAGTTGGTGTTCATATACTCTTGTTGTTCGTTTCCTTCCTGTTTGTCCGATGTAGTGTTTCTTGCAGTCTCTGGAGGGGATCTTGTAGATGACATTGGTCCTGTCCATGTGGGGAGTGGGTCTTTAGTTCAGGTGAGCAGTTGTCGTAGGGTTGATGTGGGCTTGTGTGCCACTCTGATGCCCAGCGATCGTAGGGGTCTTGTGGTGAGTTCCGACAGGCTAGGCAGAGACAAGCACGAGAATTCCTGGAAGCATGGCACTCCACGAAGCAGGCTATTAATAAACACATTGAACTCGACCCCATATACATTCCACTACGGGGGAAACCCGGAAGTGAGGCAATCCATCTCAACGGATGCCAGAGTTTAAAAACCGGGCGGGAAAACACACGGACGCTTCATCAGAGGCTGCACTGAGGATGTTACTCAGCACGGTAATGAAACGTCTGCGGAACAACAAACCAGCTCGGCGAGCCAACCAACCTCAGCACCCACAACCCGAGCTACAGATCTACTCCAAAACCTTACAGCACAGTATGTGCAGTTTGGATCCACACTCTGCATTTATTCTGGTTGGCTGGGTAAAGAAAGAAGGACAAAACTTTGTAGAACCTTCCTTGAGGAGATGAAGTAAATTAGGAGAGTGATCAATTGTACACAGTCTGTAGAACGACCAGCTGAAATGAACCAATCACCCACTGTCTTTTAATTGTTTTGAGATGAAAATGAAGCCCATTTCTGTCTTCTTGTCAGATTGCATTTTCTCCATGTCGATTCTTTGTGCTAAATTAAAGCAATTATTGATTTGAAACAAAGGGAATTTTCGGCATGATTACATTCAGCAGGGAGGTGAGTACTGTTTCCGATATTGGACTGTTTTGGTGAGATTGTGCCATTGATTTTACTTTTGCAATGGAAAATTCAGACCCCAGGCTGGAATTCAGACTTTAATGTTAAAACCTCAAGCAGACTGTAATCTATCTGTAGAGAAATGAATTGGGGATTGAAGTCGTTGGTAATAAGGTGAATAACTAGGCTGCTGTGCTTGGGATGAGCTACTCAATCTGGCCACTTACAACGCCAGCAATGAATCCACAGATATGTAAATTTCATCAGCCACTGCAGGAGCTGGAAAGCAGTCAGAGAGCACACAGAAGCAAGATTTGTGTTTGAGGTACAGCCAAAGAATTGTTCTGGCCATTGTTTAGCAGGCAGGAGCGGGGCTGCCTTGAGAATAAGATATGTTTGGCATCACCTTCGATTTAAGAGGAGATGATAACTAAATGGAACATCAGACCATTCCTGCCCACATTGAGTTAAAATCAGGGCCACTTGGCAATGTACCGAAATGGTCCAGAGGAAACCACAGGCAATTTGGATTCACTCCCTACCCGGCACTCACAGTCCAGGGTTCCACATGGAGGAGGTGGGGCAATCACAGGAGGGTAACACAAACATTTAGCACGGGGTATTGAATCTGCCCAGTGGTGTGACTGGAACGAAGTCTTTGTGTTTCAGGTGCTTTCAGGCTCTGAAACTGAAGTGGGGGCAGCAAGGTGACTGTCTGGGCAAGACTGGGAAAACAGAAGTCCCGCTAAATTTAGAAATTTGAAATCTGTCTTCCACTTCATGCTTGTCAGGTTGAGATGTCGGAAGTGGGGGGTGGGTGGGGATAATGGGGATCAAATGGGAGAATGGGCAAGTGAGATTGCATGGGAATAGGATAAGGTTGCAAAGAGGGAGGCAGGTGATGCCATGTTAGCTCAGGAGAGCTGACAAAGGGGGAAATATTTCTGCTCCTCCTGGCTGGAAAAAGAAAAGCACTCCCTGGCTGTAGCTGGGGTTCTCAACGCTGGGATGTCTTGAAGCTGTTAAAATGCTGAAACAAATCTGAAACATGTAGCTTCATTTAGGTCTAGCAGGATTAAGTAGAATGTCCAACATGTTTTAAAGTCCATTAGGACCAAACAGGTAACAAGAGAAAGGGCAAGTCCACTCAAGGAGAAGGGAGGGAATTTATGCGTGAAGCCAGAGGAAGTGGGTGAGGTCCATAATAAGTAATTTGTATCGGTATTCACAAAGGAGAAAGGCATGGATGAATGGAAGGCCATTAGAGCAGTTTGTTGATACTTTGGGGCATGTTGATATTAAGAAGGTTGAGGTGCTGGTTGTGTTGAAATGATAGGGTAAGTAAGTCCCCAGGGCCTGATGGGATCTATTCCTGGATACTGAAGGTGACAAGGGAGGAGATTGCAGGGGTCTTGACAGATATCTTTGTAAGCTCTTCAGCCATAGGCAAGGTCCCGGAAGACTGGAGAATAGACAACATTATTTCTTTCTGAAGGGCAACAGGGATAACATAGGAAATTACAGGCGAATGAGCCTTACCTCAGTGGTAGGGAAATTATTGGAGAAGGTTCTTAGGGACAGGATTTACTCGCATTTGGAAATGAGTGGGCTTGTTAGGGATGGGGTCAGCATGGCTTTGTGTGGGGGAGGTCTTGTCTCACAAACTTTTAAGATAGAGTTTTTTGAGAAAGTGACGAAGATGATTGGTGAGGGTAGGGCAGTGGATGTTGTCTAAATGGACTTAGCTAAAGCATTTGACAAGGTCCCTCAGGGTAGGCTGGTCCAGAATGTCAAATTGCATGGAATCCATGATAAATTGGCAAGATGGATACAAAACATGACTCTATGACTCTAAAATCAGCCTGGCCATAGTTGACAGAGGGTAGTTATGGAGGAGCATTTTTCTGACTGGACACCTGCAACTAGTGATATTCTCCAAGGATCAGTGCTGGTACCTCTAGCGTTTGTAATATACTTCAGTGATTTGGTTGAAAATGTAGATGGTCCGACTAGTATTTTTGTAGATGACATAAAAAAATTTGTGGAGTTGTGGCTAGAGAGGAAGGTTGTCAAAAGATACAGCAGCATATAGATCAATTGGAAAGTTGGGCAGAGAAATGCAGATGAAACGTAATCCAGACAAGTCTGAGGTGGTGCATTTTGGGAAGTCAAATGCAAGAGGAAAGTATACAGTAAATGGCTGGGGCCTTGGGAACATTGATTTACAGAGGGATCTTGGGATCCAAGACTATAGTTCACTGAAAGTGGCAGTACAAGTGGATAAGGGGGTAAAAACAGGCTACAGCATGATTGCTTTCATCAGTCAGGGCACTGAGTACAATAGTTGGTAAATCATGTTGCACATGTATAACAGTTTGGTCGGGCCACATTTGTAGTACTGGGTGCTGTCCTGGTTGTTGCACTATTGGAAGGATGCGGAGGCTTTGCAGAGGGTGCAGAAGAGGTTTATCAGGATAACAAGGTGTGGAGCTGGATGAACACAGCAGGCCAAGCAGCATCATAGGAGCAGGAAAGCTTGACGTTTCGGTCCTAGACCCTTCATCAAAAATGGGGAGGGGAAGAGGGTTCTGAAATAAATAGGGGAAGAGGGGGAGGCGGATAGAAGATGGATAGAGGAGCGGAGAGGTGGAGAGGAGACAGACCTGGATTGCTGTGTTAGCAATAAGGAGAAGTTGGACAAGCTTGGAATGTTTTCGCTAGAATGTTGGAGGCTGAGGGGCGACCTGATGGAAGTATATAAAATTATGAGAGGTATGGGTAGAGTGGATATTAACTGCTAGGGGAGACGGTAAAAACAGACACATTAGCGAAGTTTAAGAGGCATTTAGACAGACACTTGAATGGGCAGGGAAGAGAGGGAGACAGACCAAGTGCAGGCAGATGAGATTAGTTTAGAATGGCATCATGGTCGGCATGGACATGGTGGGCTGAAGGGCTTATTTCTATGCTGTTCTGTTCTGTAAATTATAATAATTGACCCACGTCTTGAGAACAGGTTACGATTCAGTACCCAGTCCACACAGAAATAGGTAAGCTCACAACTGATTGGTTAGGTTTCCCACTTCTCTAAACCACACTCGATCCTGTTGGGGCGGGGTACAAGCCTAATGTAGTAAACAAATCTATTCCAGTTTCTTTACTGATACCGTGAGCACGTTCTGAAAAAAAAACCACTGGAAATATTAACTGTTCACTGATGATGTCAATCTCGACACCAGCTGAAGGAATCCTCACCTTTGGTTTTGGGATGGATCTCCTCAGCCCTGGCCTAGTGGAATTATCACTGGATTGTTAATCCAGAGAACCAGGTAGTGTTCTAGTTTCAAATTCCACCATCTACCAATAGAATTCATAGGCTTTTCTTCTTTTCTCATTTGCTTTTTCTGTTTTTAGTTTTTGTATTTTGTTTTCTCTACTGACTCACCCTCTGGAGAGCAGCAGTGACGGTATCGGCCATGTTGAATTTGGCAGTCGGGTGGATGTCCAGTGCGAGGCAGCATCTGGGGGCCTGACCTCGGACACTCGGGTAATTGCCGATGCCCAGAGTGCGGGGACCGAATGCGAGGCTGAGGATTCCAGGATCTGAGATCCCAGGAGCGAGCCCAATGCAGCAATGGAGGTTCCCCCAATATCTGGAGTGATGATGAGACCAGGGGAGATTGAGCCAGCGTGGAGCAAGCATGCCACAGCAGAGGAGATTGAGTGCTTGTCAGACTTGTGGTCCCAGCATGGCTAAGCACTTCAAAAAGACTTAACACTGAGAAGGACTGTAGTGTTTAACTTTGTTCCTTATTTCTTCCTGCCTTGTTCTTACGTTTTTGTCCCTGTGTACCTAAGATGGTGCTGTGTGTGGCAATATTGAAAACATTTCACTGTACTCCTGTATTTTTGTACTTGAGTACATGTGACAAGAAAGTCTAAATCAAATCAAAGTCAATAAAAATCCAGAACTAAGAGTCTAACGATGATCATGAATCCATTGTCAATTGTTGGGAAAAGCCCATCTGGTTCATTCATGGCCTTTAGGGAAGGAAACTGCCATCCTTACCCAGTCTGGCCTACATGTGACTCCAGACCCATAGCAATGTGGTTGACTCTTAACAATAAATGCTGGCCTGGCCTGCGACGCCCTCATCCCGTTAGTAAAAAGACAAATCACCTTTATAACAAGGAATGTATTACACCTTGGGAGCACAGGAAATCTTCACGTCTTCCAATGCATTTCAAGTCTCATTCCATTCTCATAATGTTATCTTTAGAGCTCAACTTTGGGAACTTGTTGGGCAAGTGATCTGCAAAACAAAAGCCTTAACCTCCAGGAATCCCAGGTTGAAGAGCTTTTGGTTATGGTCTTTTGTACGATATCCTAGGAGCCTGGCTCAGTAAAACAGGCCTCCTACATTCTGTCTGTCAGGTGATTAATGTTAATGTACGAACTCTCGAAGCCATTTGGTGGTGCTGGCTCTCCAAGGTACGTATCGAGACAATTTGAATTAAACACAGCATTCCTGCCCAGGCAGCAATACTCTCACTGACTGAGAGCCCCTCCACCCACCCCAGGTCTAACAAATGCTTTTGTGACAGAGAATATAAACAAAGTCATAAACTGAAGTCAGAGATGTCAACAATGTGATTGCTGGTTGGAGGAAACACTGGGATGACTAACAACTGATCTCCCATTGCACATACTTGTTATGGATCAATCTCCAGCAGCCTGGCTGGATAATGTCAGTGTGTAGCTGGGCTCCCTAAACTTATCTCTCATTCTGAGCGTGGACTTACAATGGAGATGCTGTTGTTAACATAGCACCCTGACTGCATAGTATACCGCGTCCACTGTAACACCCCAACAGCGGTGCCAAGCACTCCCATTTCACTCAATCCCCCCCTTTCCTTCATTCCAGTGGGAAGTGACCTTTGATAGGGCTGAATGAGCCAAGGAGGTTGGTGGGATTCCTGACTTCCATCTCCTCGCTGACTCACCATCCCACGAGGAAATGATCCTTGCCCGAGTGGGAGAAGACTAAACCCAGCTGGAGGTAGAACCGCCGACAGTCTCCTTTCAATCTTCCACCTCCATCCTTGGAGGGTTAGAGCATAAGAGTAGGGAAAACTTACTAGAACTGGTGCTGGTGAGACCACATCTAGAGACTGAGCAGTTTTGGTCCCCTTATTTAAACAAAGGTATCATTTCATTGGAGACAGCTCAGAGAAGGTTCACTGGGATAATTCCTGGAATGGAGAGATTGTAGTATGAGCAAAGGTTAAACAGGTTGGGACTCTACTCACTGCAGTTGAGAAGAATACGAGGTGATCCACTGAAATATCTAGGATTCTTAAGGTCTTGACAGGGTAAGTGCTGAGAGGATGTTTCCTATCATGGGAGAGTCCAGGACCAGAGGGAACAGTCTCAGAATAAAGAGGTGCCAATTTAAGACTGAGATGAGGAGGAATACCTTCTCTCTCGGAGTTGAGAGTCTTTGGGACTCCTTGCCAATGAGAGCTGAAAGTGTGGGGTCCTTATTTATGGTAATATTGATAGGTTCTTGATCAGTAGGGGAATCAAGGGTTACAGGGAAAATGCAGGAATGTCAGATCAGTCACGATCCTACTGAACTGGTGGAGCAGGCACAAGGGGCTGGATGGCCTATTCCTGTTTCTATTTCTTATGGTCACCCTCAGTCAGGTGGGATTTCAAGCCAAGTAGAGGCTGAACCTTCCTCAGGATAGGACACATTCAGAATGTCTGGACCCTCGCTGAACAAACGCTGCCTGGTCACCTAACCAAAATTTCAAAGCTCCACTAGAGGGCAGTCTCCCTCCAGCTCAGCTATGAACACTGGGATGACGCCCTAGACATAGTGGGATGGAAAGGAAGAAGACCTTCTGAGGAAAATAGGTGGTGCAGGTAAAAATTCATTGTAAACATGTTATCATGTTTGTAAATATACAGTCACTTTTTATCATCAGTTATGCAAGCAAATGTTTCTTTAAGCTGCAACTACAAGAATGAAGGTACAGATGGTTTACCATCCATAGTGCAACACACTGTTTGAGGGTCCAAGGTGTAACATGGGCAGCTCCTGCATCATGTGCAGTGTGAGGGAACATGGTAAGGGATGGTTACTTTGGCAACACGGGTTAATCTTTCCTGAATGCAGAGAATTTGTCTGTTCCTCACGGCCATAATGGAATCGATTCAGAATGTTGCTTGATGTGGTTAAGAGAGCTTGGAGCATGGGTGAGGTGGGACTTTTATTTGACAAATTGTTGTCAAGGCATGCGGTTCACACAGTGAGCGTTTTGTGACCACGGCTGCCTTTCCCTGGACCCAGTGGGTGTCCATTTACTCCTTCTGCCTTTTGAAGGGCTTCACCTCATGCAAAGAGGCAAGGGAAGGCTGAGATACGGTGAGCACCCAGGAACGTGCAACGTGAGTGGGCACTAAGCCCTGAAATGCAGCCTGGTCTGACCGCCTGTCTCTGAAGGTAGAGTATCTGACAGCAGTGTTGCAAACAGAGGTGCTGGGGTGATACCAAACTGCAGCACTGAGGTGCTGGACCATGCTCTCAGTGACTGCAGCTGTGCCTAACAGCTGGTACACATTTGATACCAGCTTGCCTGGGTGGGATGCAGGTAAATGGAGCATGCCGTCACACCTTGAGAGCTACCATCCAAAACATCACTACAATTGCAACTTCAACATTTGAATATATCTGCTGTGTTTGAACATTGACTGACTTTGATCTTGGTCGAACATGGCAGAACTATTGACAACCATCCCTGGGCTGGTCAAAGCCCGCCCCACTTAGCCTCTCCAACCTCCGCTAGATGGATTCTGAGGTCCAGCAGTGCCCTCTAGGGTGCCCTGTGTGTAACTGCGGGTATTGCTACTGCTGTTTATGTACTGCTAACCCTGCTTCGAGCCAGGCTGCCTAGCACCAGACAGTCTCACAGAAAGACACTAAAAGGTTTGACTGATAGAGAAGATTTCTTCTGAAGTCCGGTGTAACCTAAAGGTTTCCTCAACAACATTTGAGTCACAGCCATCATCACAGGGGAATCCTTTTCCAGTCACAGGGCACGTGACAGATTCAAAGGTAACAGAGCTGAAATATCAGAGTACAACAGACACAAACACTTCATTTTTTGTTCTCTACCATTGCTTCTTCAAATCAATATTTGAGGAAGAATGGGTTTTGTGTTTTATTATTCAATGGAGAAAACAAATAAAAATTCTACAGTAGTTCCTAACATTTCCTTCATTCTTTAAGACAGACAGGAAGACTACATGACAGCTAAAATACTGCGTTCATTGTGCTTTGGAGATGGCGCTGTGCTACCTGTTCTTCATATGTCTGATTAGAAAGTTCAAGTGGTTTAATATTTCGGTGAGAGATAATGCTGCCTCTATTTGTGCACAGAGCCTCTGCAGTCACATTAACCCGGGCAAAGGGGAACAAGGGATTGGGGGGGGCGGGTCAGTACTTTGGATCTTTGCCCCATTTGGGTAGCCCCAGGACTTTCCGATTGTGAATTTCAGAGCTGGTGTCTGCGATTGAATAAGCTGACCCATTATTGAGACAGGTGTATGCCCAGCCCTCA
Organism: Ginglymostoma cirratum; assembly: GCA_024137785.1. Taxonomy (NCBI): domain Eukaryota; kingdom Metazoa; phylum Chordata; class Chondrichthyes; order Orectolobiformes; family Ginglymostomatidae; genus Ginglymostoma; species Ginglymostoma cirratum. The sequence continues at coordinate 2,288,953 of JAHRHZ010000084.1, forward strand.
TGTCCCATGTTGCTCTCAGTATCACTACAGGAAGCACCCAATCATGTACAACAGTATGGGAAGGTGGACTCGCTCTGCTCAGATGGCTTGAGGGTTTCAGTCCCTTGACAAAGGGGACCTGCGCTTTATGTTTCTCCCTAAGATGCCAATCAGCCCTGCAGTCCTTGAGATCTGGCTACAGCCAGGACTCTTTGCATCAACCTCCAATTACTACTGCAAGGCTTGTGTCACTGAGCTCATAACTTTTGTTGTGCTGTGGATCCCGCAGAGGCAGAAATCATGCCTCAAATTTAACGCAAACCCAAAGTCACAGTAAAGTAAATGTAAAATAAAATTCTATTTCTGGGAACAGTATATTAGACAGTTATTAGGTAATGGCCAAGATGGCATCGTTATGGTTAAGGGGTCCTGGGGAAGCAATGTTAAAATGGACTCACACTCCCTCTCTCTGCAGCCCTGTCTTCTAAATGTCTATTCCCTGTTGGACACCAGACATGTGGCATTCCCATTAGTTCCAAGCAGTGAATCTGGTATCACACATATCCTTTGCAAAGGAGACTCAAATGCGGGATGCAAGGAAATGGTCTCGGCTGCTGTGCGACGATGGAGGCTGTGCTTGGTTTAATTTACAACTGACAGCAGCTGAGCACACTGGTTCGCTTCTGGTTGCTTTCTAACGCACACTGGTCTTGCCTCCAAGTGACAAGATCCACTTCCACAGTCTGGAAGTAAAAAGTGGTTTCAGTAACTTGCTGATGAAACAAATCCGACAAAGGGTTAACCAAAAGACAGAACTCTCCTCAAAACATGCATGTCCCTTTATCCCCAGACCCCATCATCACTATACATGGGCAATATTGTCATTGCATACGTTCCTGACAACTCCACAATTCAAATATTAAAATCATCCTTGGAAACATCTAAATTCTCTGATAGCCCACTGTACATCAAGCTAGCTACCCATCAGCCACCAGGGTGCTGGTCAGCCATCTTGAAATGATCCAATGAAATGATCTGGTGAACGTTTGAAGGTAATACTAAATTAGCAGCTGTTCCGTCTTCTCTATTCCAGAGTTCTGCGTGATTTTGATTTTTAAAAAAATGTCCAATATGCAATTAAGGGGTAATTGTGTCATTTCTCCGCTTGGTGAGGAGAAACAGCAAGTTGTTGTAAAGTCCACACCACCCCGCTTTTAAAAAAATTCAACTGCATAATTAGGCCTTTTTCTTCAGTTTCCTCGGAAAACTTTGATTTTTCCTGCTTCAGCTAGTAAATTTATTATTTTTGCTTCAAAATCTGCATCATGCACTCCAGTCTTTCGGAATTCTCCAGCATATCTGTTGTTCTCCCAGTAATGGTGCCAATTCCCTCTGCTATCAGCACCAAATCCAAACACATTCACCTGCGGAAGAAAATGCAAAAGGAATCAATATGGCCCTTACCCCATTTGACTTTCAATCCTTACAACCTCAGGGAATCTCTCCAATCTGCCTGAACCAAATCATCTCTGCCACAGGTGATATCCTAGAAGACTGGAGAATAGCCAATGTTGTTCCTTTGTTTAAGAAGGGCAACAGGGATAACCCAGGAAATTACAGGCCGGTGAGCCTTACATCAGTGGTACTGAAATTATTGGAGAAGTTTCTTAGGGACAGGATTTACTCGCATTTGGAAAAGAATAGACTTATTAGGGATGGGGTCAGCATGGCTTTGTGTGGGGAGATCTTGTCTCACAAACTTGATTGAGTTTTTTGAGGATGTGAGGAAGATGATTGCTGAGGGTAGGGCAGTAGATATGTACATGGACTTTGCTAATGAATTTGACAAAGTCCTCATGGTAGGCTGATCCTGAAGATTAAGTCATGTGGATATATGGTGAGTTAGCTCGGCCGTAGACGACAGAGGGTAATTGTGGAGAGGGTTTTTTTTACTGGAGGTCCATGACCAGTGGTGCTCAGCAAGGATCAGTGCTGGGACCTCTATTGTTTATAATATATGTCAATGATTTGGATGAAAATGTAGGTGGTCTGACTAGTAAGTTTGCAGATGTCACAAAAATTAGTGGAATAGTGGATAGTGAGGAAGGTTATCAAAGGATACAGCAGGATATAGATCAGTTGGAAAGGTGGGCCAAGAAATTGCAGATGGAGCTTAATCCGGATAACTGTGAGGTAATTTTGGGAGGTCAAATGCAAAAGTAAAGTACACAGTAAATGGCAGGACACTTAGGAGGATTGATAGAAAGAGGGATCTTGGGGTGCAAGTCCATAGCTCCCTGAAAGTGGAAATACAAGTGGAGAAGGTGATAAAGGCGGCATATGGCATGCTTGACTTCATCGGCACTGGTTATAAACATTGTCAAGTCATGTCGTAGCTGTATAAGACTTTAGTTAGGCCACATCTGGAGTATTGTGTGCAGTTCTGATCACCACACTATTGGAAGGATGTGGAGGCATAGGAGAGGGTGCAAAAAGTGGTTTACCAGGATGTTGCTTGGATTGGAGTGGATTAGCTATAAGGAGAGGTTGGACAAACTTGGATCATTTTCGCCAAAGCTTCAGAGACTGAGGGACGACCTGATGGAGGTATATAAAATTATGAGGGGCACAGATGTGCTGGATAGTCAGAATCTTCTTCCCAGGGTGGAAATGCCAAATAGGGACATAGGTTTGAGGTGAGAGGGGGAAAGGTTAAAGGAGATGTGCGAGGAAAGTTTTTTGCACATTGGGTGCTAGATACCTGGAACATGCTGCCAGGGGAGGTGGTAGAAGCAGATATGCTATCAACGTTTAAAAGGCATTTAGACAGACGCATGAACAGACAGGGAGTAGAGGATATGGACCACATGCAGGCAGATGGAATTAGTTTAGAACGGCATCATGGTTGGCATGGGCATGGTGGGCTGAAGGGCCTGTTCCTGTGTTGTACTGTTCTACGTTAGCTACTTGCACACTATCCAATCCCACTCAAATAAGCCAAGACTATCAGTCCGGGTGGGTCCTTCTTTGTGAAAGAGGGAGACCTGTGTTGGATGGAATCCAGCCTCCTCCTGACCAGTGGGGCTCAGGACCACACTGTGGGTTGTGTTGTGATGGAACTGGTCAGTGTCCCTTTAAATGATAGATTTGCTTTCAACAGTGAAGATTCTGCACTTTGGTTTCTCTGTACATCTAGAATTGGTCAATACTTACACTGTAAGTCAGACTTAGCAAAACAAGATAATTCTGCAGTATTGACTTGGTCATTCTAGATTATAGCCTAAAGACCCTAAAAAGGTCACTTGTAATATTTGTGGGATTAGAGATCTCTACACATGGGCTAAAAGAACATTCAGATTCTGCTGAATTCTGCAGCAGGATGGGGCTTATCCGCACTAAACACAACGTTGTTTTGTGTGGTATTTCTAATGATCTAAGCTGTTCTATGGTGCACACGTTAATACATTAGCCAGATTGTACATGATACTCATCAGCTGGAATTACTACCACACTGTGGTTATCGGGCACTGACATTTTATTCACCGTAAGGCACGGGGTTTTCTACCCTTTTGGAAACAGACTTGCCTTTGGACTCTTTGTTTACACCTATACCTGTAATAAATACATCGGCCAAATGCAGAGACCAAGTTGTGGCAATTATATTCTTGCTATGCTGACTTTCTCCTGAGATCAGACATACAGTGCAAATCCGTCCGTGCATGTGGAAATTGTGCTGAGCCACGATATTAACAGAATGAAAGAATTGCACAGAAAATGTCAACAAAAAAACAATTATTAATGGTGAACATAGAGAGTCTTACAGCATGGATGCAGAGCATCAGACCGACTCATCTGCGCCGACCAGACATATCAATCTGACCTAGTCCCGCTTGCCAGCATTTGGCCCATACCTCTCTAAACCCTTCCTATTCATATACCCATCCAAATGCCTTTTAAATGTTGTAATTGTACCAGCCTCCACCACTTCCTCTGGCACTCTATTCCATACACACACCACCCTCTGTATCAAAAAGTTACCCCTCAGGTCCTTTTTAAATTTTTCCCCTTTCACTGTAAACCTGTGCCCTTTAGTTTTGGACTTCACTACCGGAGGAAAAAGACCTGGGCTATTCACCCTATCCGTGCCCCTCATGAATTTATAAACCTCTATCAGGTCACCCCTCAGTCACTGGTGCACCAGGGAAAAAGTTCCTGCCTATTCAGACTCTCCCTGTATCTCAAACCCTCCAGTCCCGGCAACACCCTTGTAAATCTTTTCCAAACCCTTTCAAGTTTAGCAACATCCTTCCTCTAGCAGGGAGACCACAATTGAACGCAGAATTCCAAAAGTGGCCTCATCAATGTCCCACACAGCCACAACATGCCTTTCCAACTTCTGTAGTCAATGCACTGGCCCATGAAGGCAAAGCATACCAAATGCCTTCTTCACTACCTTGTCTACCTATGACTCCACATGAATGCGTTAAACCAACCATCAGATGGATACAGTGTCCCATGCTCTCAGTTCCCGGAAGGAAATACCTGAACAATAATTTTCCTCATGTCACCCGAAGCTGCTTGTATTTCCAGCTTCAGCTCATTAACACAGTCTCCGGGCTGCCTTTGGCAAGAGCCAGGAAACAGAGGCTGCCGCATGGCTAGGGGTATCTGCTGGCAGCTCGATGGTTTCCAAATCCCACAGACCATGGGAGGATCACTTTCTGACCCTGCAGACTGGCACCTCTTAGCTCTTAAATATACAGGTGAAGCCAAGGATCTATTTCTGTTTGGTTTCCAGAGCAGGAGTCAGCCTCAAATTCACATACTGCCTGATAAACTCTTACCACCGCCCCCCACCCCCACTTACCAAGAACCTACCAATGTCTGCCTTGAAGATATTCAAAGACTCTCTTTCCATTACCTTTCCAGGGAAAGAGTTCCAAAGAACTATGTGCCGCTGAGAATAAACATTTCACATTACCAGTGTTTTTAAATGGGACACTTCTGATTCTCAACTAGATTCTTAGTTCTTCGATTCTCCCATAAGTGACAGCATCAATTCCATGAATAGGAAAGGTTCAGAGGGACATGGGCCAAATGCAGGTAAATGGGACTAGCCCAGTTTAGGAAACCTGGTTGGCATGGAGGAATTGGGCTGAAGGGCCTGTTTTTGTGCTGCATGACTCCATGACATTTATCCTGTCAAGACCCCTCAAAATCTTCTGTGTTTTAATCAATACTCTTTTAAAATCCAGCAGATACAAGCCAAGCCTGTATAACATTTCCTCACAGGACAACTTACACTTTGCAAGTATCAGTCTGGTAAATGTTCTCTGCACTGCTTTCAATGCATTTACACCCTTCCTTATATGAGAAGAGCAATACTGTACACAGCAGCTCCAGATGTGGTCTTACCAATGTTCTGTCGAACTAAAGCATAACCTCCCTCCTTCCATATTCAATTCTCATCAAAATAAACGATAATACTCCAGTACTTGCTGCACTTGCATACTAACATTTTGTGATTCTTGAATGAGGAAACCCAGATCTCTTTGTACCTCAGGGCTCTAAAGTCTCTCGCCATTGAGGTAATATATTTATTTTTAATCCTTCTTGCCAAATGGACAATTTCACATTTTCCCACACTGTACTCCATTTGTCAGGTCTTTGCTTACTCATTTAACCACTCTGTATCTTTTATGTTCCCTTCATGACTTAATTTCCTATTTATCTTTGCGTCACCTGAAAATTTGGCAACCGTGCCTTCCGTCCCTTCATCTAAGTCATTTATGTAAATTGTAAATAGTTGAGGTCTGTCATACGTCACTTGTCACATCTTGCCATTGAGCAGAAGATTGATTTATGCCTACTCTGTGCTTCCTGTTAGTCAGTCAATCTTCTACCCTTGCTAACATGTCATCCCTACACCCTGAGCATTTACTTTCCACAATAACCTTTGATTTGGCACTTCATCAAATGGGTTCTGGAAATCTAAATAAAGTCCACCCACTAGTTCCCTTTTCTCCACAGCATTACTTGTTCCTTCCTCAAAGAAATCCAACAGACGAATTAAACATGATCTCCCTTTCACAAAACCATACTAACTAAGGGTGGCACTGTGGTTAGCGCCAGGGACCCGGGTTCGATTCCACTCTTGGGTGACTGTTTGCACGTTTTCCCCATGTCTGCGTGGATTTTGTCCAGGTGCTCTGGTTTCCTCCCACAGTCCAAAGATGTGCAGGGTAGGTGGATTAGCCATGGGAAATGCAGGGTTACAGGGATAGGTTGGGGGGGGTGGGGGATGGATGGGTCTGGATGGGATGCTCTTCGGAGGGTTGGTATGGACTCGATGGGCTGAATGGGCTGCTTCCTTACTGTAGGAATTCTATGATTCTGCCTGATTACCTTGAATGTGTCTAAATGCCCCGCAATATTTATTTATTAATACTTTCTTGGGAAAATTTCCTCTGACAGATATTAAGCTAACTGGCCTGTAGTTTCTTGCTTTCAGTCTCCATCCCTTTTTGAATAAAGGAGTGACATTTGCTGTATTCTCATCTAATGGGGATCTTTCCCACATCTGGGGAGTTTTGAAAATTTAAAATCAAGCATCATCTATCTCATGAGCCGCTTTTCCTAAGGCTCTAACAGAATTCTAACTAATTCTTTAACTAAGATTCCCACTCTTTCACTTTTAATTCTTGCTAAGACTTCGGATGATACAGCTTCCTACCTAATAAAAACCAAAAGAACTGCAGATGCTGTAAATCAGGAACAAATACAAAGTTGCTGGAAAAGCAATGTTTTCCCAGCCACCATCAGTTCTGAGGAAGGGTCACCGGACCTGAAACGTTAACTCTGTTTTTTCCTTCACAGATGCTGCCAGACCTGCTGAGCTTTTCCAGCAACTTTGTATTTGCTAGCTTCCTACCTACCTACTTTTCCTTCTTTGACCAATCTCCAGTCTTTTCAAAATCAATTTTATCACCACCTCATGTCAATTTCTCGACAGAATTCGTTTTATACATCCCCATTCAGTATTATTCATAGCTGTGAACCATGCAGTTGATGAGTGGCAGCATCAAAGAGGCTCATTAAACATTATCCTCTCTCTCCTCCAACATCAGTGGTATTGTGCACTTTAGCCTTTGGCCCTTCAACTTGGCCTTTTAATTGAAAGTACAGTTCCTGCCTCAGACTATGGCTCTTACCTCGTCACAGATATGGAGAGCAAAAAACAGGACCAGCATTCCTGTGGACGGATATCTCCCATGATGCTCTGTCCACTTGTCATGGATATACTTGAAGAATGCTGGGTTGTAGATTTGTACCTGAGTGAAGAGTAGGGGTCAGGCTTTAAACCGCAGTTTTTAGTCAATATAACTAGTGAGGATTAGGGGTCATTTTAAACCACCATTTTAACCTGTTTAACTAACTGTTTTAACAGTTTAATGAATAATTATTAAAGGTCAGACCTTAAAGAACAATATTTAACCAGTTTAAAATCAGCTCGCTCTACGTACATCAGGTTATTTATGCACACAGAGCTTTATGCATGAACCCAGTGTTGCTCTCAGCTGGACCTCTTCCACCCTGCATCTCCAATGGTATATTTTTTCACCCAGAGGGTGGTGGGTGTCTGGAATGCACAGCCTGGGAGGCTAGTTAAGGTGGATAACCTAAGAACCTTTAGAAAGCACTTGGATGAGCACTTGAAAGCGAAAGGCCTGGTATGGGAAAGTGGGACCAGTGTAGATTCAGCGTTATTTCTTGCGGAACAGACTCAATGGGCCGAAGGGCCTCTTCTGTACTGCACGATTCTGTGAATTCCAGCCAGCTTTCAACCCAGGGCTGGCTGGTGTGGAGGTCACACACTGAATTCAGGTTCACACTGGGGTTGAATCATTGTTTTAAACAGCTTTGTGTTACACTGAGCAGTGCATTAACCAGCAGCTCATCATGTATGGTTTTCATTCATTCACAGGGCATGGGTATCACTGGTTAGGCCAGAATTTATTACCCATCCCTAGCAATTGCTTGATTCCAGACTTTTTATTCAATTCAAATTCCACCATCTGCTATGGCAGGACTTGAACCCAGGTCCTCAGAACATTAACTGGGTCTCTGGATTAATAGTCCAGTGACAAAACCACTAGGCCATCACCTCCCCATAAAACCTAATCTTCAGACTGTTGCAATTTACTAAGTCATTTACTAATGGTCTTCTCGTATTGGTAACCAGTGGTACCACAGAGAGTAAAACACAGTTCATTAACATCAAGAACAGCAGAATTCCAAGGCCGCCCAAAATAATGTGCTGAAAGTTTTCTCTGTTTTCTGTGTGAGGCCTATATGAAACCAGCTTCAGCATGTTCACCTCAGTTGTTATTGGTGGTGGACCTATAGCAAATAGTGACATGCCAGTCTTTTTCGGAGACGTTGGTAGGATCTTGATTTGTGAAGGAAGTAGGAAAATTCAGACTGGTGCTGTCTAGCGCTCTCATTAAAGCTGGGATAAGGTAAAACAAGGTTGATTTTCCACTTGGCTGCCTTGGCATTAAACTAGTATGATGAATCGACACATTTGCAGATGATTCAAAGCCAAGCAGGAATGTGTGTTGTGAGAAAGATGTAAAACATTTTCAGGACGATTTGGATTAGTGAATAGGCAAGAACGTGGCGGATGGCATATAATGTGGAAAAATGTGAGGTTATCCTCTTTGATAGGAGAAACAGATGTAAGAGGATCTGTTAAACACTAAGAAGTTGGAAAGTGTCGATGTACAAAGGGAGCTGGATCCTTGCTGATAAAGTCACTGAAAGCTAAAGTGCAGGTGCACAAGCTATTAGAAAGGGGCCAATGGAATTTGGGCCTTTATTGCAAAAGGATTTGAGAAGTTGTGAAGTCTTGCTTTAACTGTACAGGAGTTTAGTTAAAGGGCACCTGGAATACTGTGTGCAGTTTTGGTCTCCTTATCTGAGGAAAGATATTATTGCCATAGAGAGAATGCAGCTAAAGTTCACAAAGCTTGTTGCCGCAATGATGGGACTGTCCTATGAAGAGAGATTGGGTAAACTGGGCTGGTAACTTGAGTTTTGAGGAACGAGAGGTGATCTTAATGAAACCTGCAAAATGTTTTGACAAGGACAGACCGAGAAGTTGCAGATGAGGTGTTTCTCCTGGTTGAGGAGTCTAAAATCGTGGAGCACAATTTAACAGTAAGATCTGAGATATGGAGAACTTGTTTTTAAGCAGTGGAAATTCATAATCCCAGAGAGCTGTGTGAAGCTCAGACTTTGAGTGTGTTTTATGTAGATATTGATAATTTCTTGATGACAAACGGTGTAAAGGATTATGAGGGAAGCATGGGTAAAAGTCCTTTTAGTGTCTGATAGGCTTCTATTGCAGTTAATAGTGCTGTAGCCTCTATTCCTTTTGTTATGCTCTACTCTCCTATGCTATTGGGCTGTGTGACTGAGTTGTCTCTTTAAGGCCACTTTAGTACGCAGGTAGCAAGCTGAAAAATAAAGCTGTTCATGAAAAGCAAAGTATTGACGGTACTGGAGATCCGACATAAAACGCGAGAATACTGGAGAAACTCAGCAAGTGCAGCTGCATCTGTGCAGAGAGAAGCAGAGTTAACATTTCAAGTCCAATTCTTCAGAACAACAGTAAAACCTGTTATAAGAGAAAACAAGTGTAGAGCTGGATGAACACAGCAGGCCAAGCAGCATGAGAGGAGCAGGAAAGCTGATGTGTCGGGCCTAGACCCTTCTTTGGAAAGAACAGTGAGACTTCTACTGTGCTCCAGCTTCAGGCAAGTATGCATGAACACATCGCACTTGTGTGTGTGTGTGTGTGTGTGTGTGTGTGTGTGTGTGAGCATTGAGTGTGTGTGTGTGAGCATTGAGTGTGTG
>JAHRHZ010000084.1:2298859-2374981 GCA_024137785.1 Ginglymostoma cirratum
GTGTGTGAGCATTGAGTGTGTGTGTGTGAGCATTGAGTGTGTGTGTGTGAGAGCATTGAGTGTGTGTGTGAGCATTGAGTGTGTGTGTGTGAGCATTGTGTGTGTGTGTGAGCATTGAGTGTGTGTGTTGTGTGTGTGTGAGCATTGAGCGTGTGTGTGAACATTGAGCGTGTGTGTGTCTATGTGTAAGTGTACATGTGTGTGTGCATGTGTTGAGCGTGTCTATGTGTGATTGTGTGTGCACATATGTTGGTGAGCATGCGTGTGTGTGTGTGTCTGTATGTGAGTGTCTGAGAGGGTATGTGTGTGTGTGCACGTGTATGTCTGTGTGTGTGTTTGTGTATGTGTGTGAGCATGTGCACGTGTGTGTGTGTGTGTTTGTGTGTGTGTGTGTGTGTGTCTCTGTGCGTGTGTGTGGGAGAGAGTGTATGTGAGCGTGTGTGAGAGAGTGGGCCAGGGGTCGACCGATTTCTAGGAAATTCTTTTACATTCAGCCTACGTTTCAAAATGTTCATTATCTGAATAGCTCTTCAGTAATACAAAACTTGCGTGTCTTTTTTCAACAACACATTGTCTAAACGTTCAATTTGCTGTGTTAAAGACACTAAGTGAAGTCAGTGTGGTTGGTGGCGATACAGTTCCTGTGGGTACAAGCGATAAAAGGTACTGCAGATGCTGGAGAATCCGAGATAACAAGCATGGGGCTGGATGAACACAGCAGGTCAAGCAGCATCATAGGAGCAGGAAAACTTGACGTTTCGGGCCTAGACCCTTCATCAGAAATGAGGGAGGGGAAGAGGGTTCTGAAATAAATAGGGAGAGAGGGGGAGGCGGATAGAGGATGGATAGAGGAGAGGATAGGTGGAGAGATTTCTGATGAAGGGTCTAGGCCCGAAACGTCAAGTTTTCCTGCTCCTATGATGCTGCTTGACCTGCTGTGTTCATCCAGCCCCATGCTTGTTATCCTGTGGGTATAAGTCAGCTTTTAATTAGATTGTCACACTTTGAGAGAACCGCTCAAGTAAGTGGTAAATGACATTGGCCAGGACACAGGATGGTTCAGTGGGTTAATAATGTCCTTTTGACTTTGGAAATCTCTGCTTAAATCTGGGTCAGTCTGATTATCTGGAATACAAGATGCAAGGTGCTCAAGGGCTACCAGAAAAAAAAACCGTTCCTGGAAACACTTTACAAAGATCAGGAGCTTCCCATTGATTGATGAAATTGTTACATACACCTTGACAGTGTGCTGCACACTGGGCCTCCAAGGTAGGGAAACGGAGCTGATCAAAAGCACAGACTTTGTAAAATAAACAGTATTATTTATTCCATTAGTATATCCTTCACCTGTAGAATATGCCCCAAAAAGCTCATTGACTGAAATTCTTCTTTAATACATCGAAATTCAAACATAGATATTACCATTACTCACTGAGTCAGGTTACAGTCAGAGAAATTTAAGACATGTAAGGAGACCATTCAGCCAATCATGCCAGTGCCACATGAAAAATTGCTTTTTAGTCCAAAGCCTCCTTCCCCGTCTTGGTCCACAGCCTCCTTTGTTTAGAGTTTCTCAATTGCATTTCCACTCTTCAGGCAGAGAGTTCCAGGTCTCCCCCACACTCTGGGTGAAAATATTTCTCCTCAATCCCTATCTAATCCTCCTGCCAATGACATTTAATCTGAGGCTCCATAACTGGCTTCTACAAACAGAAGTAAATTCTTCCTATATATTCTATTCGGACCCATTAACTTTGCACACCTCAGTTAAATCTCTTCCCAGCTACCTCTGTCCCAAAGAAACCAATTCCAACCTGTCCAATTTTTCCTCATGTCTATAAGTTTCCAGTCCAGGACATAGATTTATAAATCTCCCCTGTAACCTTTTTATTCCAATCAGGTCCTTTCTGTAATGTGGTGACTGGAGTTACATGCGGTACTCTAGCAATGGTTTAAATAGTGTTTGACATAACCTTGCTGCCCTTATAATCTATGCCTTGGACAGTAAAAGTACTCTATCTGCATTCTTATCCATTAACCTGCGCTGCTTCCTTAAACGGTTTGGTGGATCCCAGGGACCTCTGTTCCTCTACAGCATTCTGGGTGTTCCCTTGTCTCGTCAAATCTCCCGAAATACATTACCTCACAAATCTCTGGATTGAAGTCCATTGTCCACTGTTCTGTTCTGTTCACTTGATTCATATCTTGCTGCAGTCTTCACCTGATTGACCACACATCTAATTTTCTTTTTAATCGCCTATGAACTTTTCAATCATGCCCTCTCCATTTAAGACTAAATCATTGATACGTGCCACAAAAGGTAAGAGATCCAGTACTGAGCCCCGCGGAATCCTACCTCCCACTCACTGAAACGAGCATCCTGCACCTGATTTTAGATGAAAATTGTCAACTGCTTTGGGATCCCATGGCTCACACCATTCCCATGTGGGGACCTTGTCAAAATCTTTACTAAAATCCATGCATTAACAGTGCTACTTTACCAATCCTGTGTGCAACCTCCTCAGAACCTCTGTCAGGTTAGTCAGACATGACCTTTACAAATGCAGGCAGACTGTTCTTGATTAATTTAGGTCTTTCTAAATTAATATCATGCCTCAGAACTTTTTCCAATCATTTCCAACCAGGCCGACTGTCCCTGGAGAATGTCTATTGCTTTCTGCATTTAATCACATCGGTACAATGTAAGGAGTCCTCTGGCACCACACCTTCTGCCAGAGAGGTGTGGAAATAACTGTCAGAGCTCAATTATTTTCTTCCCTTGCTGTTTTTAACGGCCTAAAATGCATTTCATTAGGGCCTAGCAATTTATGTGTTTTCAAAGACATCAAACTGCTGAATATTTTCTCCCACTCTGCTTATCCCATTCAATGCTTCACATTTCTCCTCCTCAGCTACAGTGTTTGTAGTGCTCCTCTCCTTTACTGAAACCTGGACTGGACAGGAGGATAATAACAATTGTTTCAAATATTTCTCAGCTGCAGCACCCATTCATGTGAAGTTTGGAGTCTTAAAGTCCTTGAATTAATTGTCCCAGCTACACCGAATCTCCTTGTCATCCAACGCACCAATAAGAACCTTAGCTGACCTCTCACTCACCTTATCTTTATCCACCCGTAGAAACTGTTTGACAGGCGCGTAGGTACTGTGAAGAAAACAGACACAGTAAGGTCAAGGGAAGCTAATGCTGAATCTCTGAAGATCAGATTTTTTGGTAAAGTCTTTTTCACAGCTCTGAATGTTGTTTGAACTGTTCTGCTGGAACTGCGAGTTATCTGTTACCTCACTGACTGGGGTTGGAACCTGTTCTATTCTGATCTGTGAGATCCAATGCTGCACACACCTGGTGACTAAAGGAGGGCAGTGTACGGATGCCAAAATATTATCGCTTCCAGTAAAACGGACGGAATGGATGGATGGTTTGCAGCTCTAATGAAACTGAGTGCCTGAGAAAATGAGCAGCGTGATTGGACAGTGCCCTGAGGGGAAACAGATCTGTCTGAGAGCCCATATGAGAGTCACTAATTACAATTAAAACCTTCAGGCTCTTGACAGACAGCACTTGGGTTATTTTGGACCATTCAGTCTAGATTTTGAGGGAATTTTAAGACAAGCATTCTAGAAAATTAACATTTTTATGAAGAAAAAAGGCAAATCATTTCTTTGATCAACTGTGGTAGGCTTTAAGGTGGAAAGAATTTTTCCCTGATTTGATTGCACTTTGTCCCATCCAGAAGCTCACTCCCACAGAGCAGGAAGTGGTCACGCGTACTATGTGAGTGTAAGCATTTTTAACCAATCTTTGTGGACTCGCTTTGACACACACATAGGACTTGAACCTGGGCCTCCTGGCTCAGAGGTAGAGACACTACCACTGCACCACAAGAGACCTCCGTCTGTGAATGTTGACGGACTGATGTTGGTGCAGTGCTACCCCTTGTTATTCCCGTCCCTGATGCACGGACCAGTGAGTCCAATTGCTACATCTCTATGACTGCAGCAGCCAACACATCTACAAGCTGGGGTCTACGGCTACATTTCTGCAAGGTCACTTTCTGCTCATGTTCACAGACTGGCAAGAGGAAAGACTGTGTGCAAGGCAGGAAGCCTGATGCTGGGCATCAGGCAAAGCTTGAATCCAATAAAAATCTGGAATTAAGAGTCTAATGGTCATGGAACTGTTGTTGACTGATGGAAAAACCCATGTGGTTCATTAACGGTGAAGGAAACTGTCATCTTTAGCTGGTCTGGCCTACATGTGACTCCAGACCCACAGCAATGTGGTTGGCTCTTAACTGGCCCGTGGGCAACGAGGGATGGGCAGTAACTGCAGGCCTAGCCAGCAAGGCCCACATGCCATGAATGAATTTTAAAAAACTGTCCTTTTACATTCCACCTCCTCTCCTCAAGGCACAAAATCGGTATAGTAGGAGTCCTCAAGTAATTTACTTACATGCTCATGAATTATAGAAGACTATTGATCATTTGATAGTGTTAGTGTCAATGTCCATGTCCTGCTGTGCTCACGTTTGAAATGTATAAATAAGCAATTTCCAGAATCAGTAGGCAGCAGCAGAATCCCTGGATGATTTGCTGCTCCATATTGTAGCTCCCTAACTTCTGCCGGGCTTAACTCCACCAGCTCCAGGACTGTGACTGAGGACTACATGAGATGGGCATCTATCCACCGAGTCGCACGTTAAAAAACTGATCTGAAGGCAGTCATTTAATCTTCACCCATGTGTTCCAGAAATGTTTTTGTGGCAATATTATTGTGAGTGAACTTATTAAAAGATCAGCTATAGGGAGATGCTGAATAGGCTGGGGCTATTTTCCCTGGAGTGTCGGAGGCTGAGGGGTGACCTTATAGAGGTTTATAAAATCATGAGGGGCATGGATAGGGTGAATAGCCAAGGTCTTTTCCCCTGGGTAAGGAAGTCCAAAACTAGACGGCATCGGTTTAAAGTGAGAGGGGAAAGATTTAAAAGGGACCTAGGGGACAACTTTTTCACACAGAGGGTGGTGCGTGTATGGAATGAGCTGCCAGAGGACATGGTGGAGGCTGGTACAATTACAACCTTTGAAAGGCACCGGGATGGGTACATGAATAGGAAGGGTTTAGAGGTGTATGGGCCAAATGCTGGCAATGGAACTAATCAATTTAGGATATCTGGTCAGCCTGGATGAGTTGGACCGAAGGGTCTGTTTCTAAATGAGACTAAACTAGCCAAGTAAGCCTGTCCATGTGTTCAGAGATAACAAGAATAAAGATAATGACACTGCACATAATATTTAATGGTCTAGCAAGTCCCCTTTTGGTTTAATTAGGTACGTAGAGTTGAATAGAATCTACAGCATAGAAAGCCATTCAGCCTGACAGACCTATATCAGTGTTTATACTCCTTCCACCCTATCAGCAGAAGCTAATCATTTATCCCTTTTGTACTTAATCCAGCTTTTCCTTAAACACACATAGTGAATGCTGGAGAAACTCAGCAGGTCTGGCAGCATCTGTGGAGAGAGAAACTGAGTTAACGTTTTGAGTGCAGTGCGAGTCTTCTTTACAGCCCTGAACCCAGAGTTCGGAAGAAGTTATTTAGACCCAAAGCATTAACTCTGTTTCTTTTTTCACAGATACTGCCAGACCTGCTAAGTTTTGTCAGCATTCGCTGCGTTAACTTAAGATTTCCAGCAACTGCAGTATTTAGCCTGTATCCTTTTAAATGTTTCTTTGCTACTGACCTCAGCTATTCAATGAAGCATTTATTACCACAGTCTGGCTAAAGAAGCTCCTCCCAAGAAACCTGTTTAAGGCACTTTTGCATTTTACGCTGATAGAATTCCAATGCTGCAGGTTAACAAAGGTGAAATGAATTGGTCATCTGTTCTTCGTTCTGGAAGAATAAGAGACGTTAAGGTTGAAATACTGTCCTATCTGTTAATTCTTGGTGTCCCTGCTCCACCTCGTTTTCAAATCCCACTGTGGTGTAGTCTCTCCTCATGTGAGTAAACTTCACCAGCCCACAGCTCTCCATGATCTCACGCATCCCCAGTACTGGCCCCTTGCACGTCCCTGATTTCTTTCACTCACCACAGGTCAGGCTCTTAGATTGCAATTCCCTCCCTAGATCTCTGCACCTCTTTTCTCCCATAGCACACTCTTTAGAGCCTGCTTTTGTCCCTTAATCAGTGTTGAATTTTGTTTGATAAGCTGGTGTTGAAAGACCATGAGATGTTATGTTATGTGAAAGGCACTAAGTCGTTGTTGGTAAAATATAAGAACATAAATAAGCCATTCAGCTCCTGAACTGGTAGATGCCTGAGTCCATTTATCTGTCTTGGCTTCCGATCCCTTAAATAAACCTGGTGAGAAAAATCCCAGATTAAACTTTGATTAACTAGTTAGTGTCCACTGTTTTTGTGGGTCAGAGCTCTACACCTCTTACGTTCTGACTGAAGTAGCAGCTCCCAATATTCTCCTAATGGCTGAGTTTGGATTTTAAAGTCCCATTGTCCTTGACTTCCATGCATGCAAAGAAAAATAATTTTGTCTAACTACTGTAATAATTCCATTCAAAGTCATAAATTCCTAATTAAATCACCCCTCAAACATCTTTCTTCCAGTGAGTATGAGCCTAGCTAAATGGAAGATCAAATTACTGCAGATTTTTTTTTATTCATTAACAGGATGAGGGTGTCACTGGCTGGGCAGCATTTATGGCCCATCCCTAATTGTCCAGAGGACAGTTAAGAGTCAACCACATTGCTGTGGGTCTGGAGTCACATGTAGACCAGATCAGGTGAGGATGGCAGTTTCCTTCCTTGAAGGATGCTGTTGAACCAGATTGGTTTTTCCTGACAATTGACAATGGATTCATGGTCATCATTAGATTGTTAATTCCAGATATTTATTGAATTCAAATCCACTATCTGCCATAGCAGGATTTGATCCCAGGTCCCCAGAACATTATCTGGGTCTCTGGATTAACAGTCCAGCGAAAATACCACCGCGCCATCGTCTCCCCCTTCAGTACAGGTGCTAGAATCTGTACTGAAAACAAAAAGCGCTGGAGATCACAGCAGGTCAGGTGGCATCCATGGAGAGAGACTAAGAGCTAACGTTTCGAGTCTGGGTGAGTCTAGTAGCTCGGATGCAGCGTCATCTAGACTCGAAACATTAGCTTGCTTTCTCTTCATGGGTGCTGCCCGATCCACTGTGATCTCCAGTACTTTTGTTTACAGTTTAGTTTATGCAAGCCTGACTTTTCAGCTAACATTTGGAGCCTGGGTAACATGCTGGTGAATCTGCAGTGCATGAGTTGCAAAGTTAATATATCCTTTCAAAGGTGCAATGCTGACAACTGTAACCTGTACTCCAGTGTGGTTTAACCAGGCCTTTGTACAACTGCAGTAACTCCTTAGCTCTCAGCTTAGTCTGCAACTTAAACTTCAATTAATGCCTGTTCAAACAGTTGCTGCACTGGGGGACAGGTTCCTTGCTCTTGCTCTCAAGGGAATGCAACGAAGGCTTACCAGGCTGATTCCAGGGATGGCAGGACTGACATATGAGGAGAGATTGACTAGGTCGGGATTGTTTTTGTGGAGTTCAGATGAATGAGGGGGGATCTCATAGACACTTATAAAATTCTAACGGGACTGGACAGGGTAAGATGCAGGGAGGATGTTCCCGATGGTGGGTGTGTCCAGAACCAGGGGTCACAGTATGAGGATTCGGAGTAGACCATTTAGGATGGAGATGAGGAGATATCTCTTCACCCAAAGAGTGGTGAGCCTGTGGAATTCATTACCACAGGAAGTAGTTGATGCCAAAACATTGAATGTAACCAAGAGGCGACTAGATATAGCACTTGGGGCAAGTGGGATCAAAGGTTATGGGGAGAAAGCAGGATTAGGCTGTTGGGTTGGACGATCAACCATGATCGAGATGAATGGCAGAGGAGACTCGAAGGGCTGAATGGCCTCCCCTCCTGCTCCTATCTTCTATGTTTCTATGTTTCAAAACATACAGCCAGTCTTTTAACCACTGGCTTTTAAAACAGCTCGTTTTCAGCTCAGTCCACAGTTTTAAAAAGCATGAAAGAAGAAAGACAGGCTCCTTACAGTGGCATTGTTTCTTTTCAGTTTGGTTTTCTTGAGAAAGACAGGGTCGGTACCGTTCTTTTGCCCCCTGTTTTGAATAGCTGTGCTGTGATTGCTGAGGAGCTGCATGTTACCTTGACCAGATGTCGTTCCCATCTTTCCAGACCCAGTGCTGCCAGTTTCATCATTCAGCTCAGTTTTAAAGCGTACAGTTAACTGAATAAATAATTCACATCACCTTCTAGCACGGGAGCAATAAATTGTGCTGCAACGGAACAGGAAGCGGTGGCTGATTGCTGTCATGCTATGGTATAATGTAATTAAAGTTCTTTGAGCGATACTGAGATTGATGTGCTCATAGCAAAGACTGCATCCAGTTCAAATTGAGAAATCAACTATTGTTATGTGGTGAGTGGTGTAGAAATATGAAGTGCCTGTTAAAGAATCACAAAACGTTTTTTTAAAAAACACAGTATTTGACAGACACTGACAGTGAAAGACCGAAGAAATTCCACCATCTAGAAAATAAAGAAAGATTATTAACCTTTCGATTGAGATCAACGAAGGCATGCCCTGACTCTGCAGAAATAATTGGAATGCTTTCTCAGGAACGGGAACTGTAAAGACATTTTAGCCCTGGGCCAGGATGGGGGATCAGATAGCTCACTAGGTGAGGGTCAGTCAGTCTGGATTCTTGTGAACGCTGGGCATCGTTTTACCAGTTGAGTAAGAGCAGGTACATGCTTTATTCAATGGATTCATTCTAGAGTGTTATGAGGAGAGATTGAGCAGTTTAGGCCTACACTCGCTAGAGCTTGGAAAGATGAGAGGAGATCTAATTGAGGTACATAAAATGCTCAAGTCTGTTGACAAATTAGACATTTGTTTCCTCATCTGGGGCAATCTGGATGGTGGCAGATTTAAAACAGATGAAGAGAAATTATTTCTAAAGGGTCATGAATCTATGAAATTCACTACCCAGAATGCAGTGGATGCTAGGATACTGAATAAATTTAAGAAGGAGATAGACGTATTTTTCATTAGTAATGGGTTAAAGGGTTACGGAGAGCAGGTAGAAAAGCTGAGTTGAGGCTGAGATGATTGTATTAAATGGTGGAGCAGGCTTGAAGGGCTGAATGCCTACTCCCACTCCTAGTTCTTGTGTTCTTATCGGTTTTCATTCCTGCCTTTCAAACATGGCTGAACTGTTTCATCACTGAGCAGATTCAAGTTGTGAGTTTATCAAAAATGACGGCCTTTCCTGTTCCTTGCTCCTGACAATGCTTCCAAGTGATTTCCCTGAGAATGGGCTGATTTTGACGAGGGTCCATGGACCTTTAGAAATGGTGGATGGGATCTGATTCTGGAATACCCAGTCCCCATTCTCAGCGTCCCCAATTTTCACCAGCGGACTCATTTTCAACCTGTTTGGTACCAATGTAATAGTAGGCATCTCCTGGTGCTCCCAACATTGTCTTGGAGTTGGGTCAACTTCTTAAGGACCCGTGGATCATGGCCCCTCAGAAGAGCTGTGAACTGGTCTGGATGTGGGGACCATTATATTGATAAAGAAGCCACCCCCCCTAACCCTCCCAACCTAACCCAAATGGCTGTTAAACCCACCATGCCAACATAAAAGCTAATGCACAGACTAAGAAGGCAATCAAAGAGTCTAATCAAATGCTGGTCTTAACCAATGGAGTAATTAATGATGCATAGGTGCAGCACCTTGTCAGATCACATCTGGATGTCTGCATTCTGTTTGGTCACTACAGATCGGGGAAGGTGTGCTGTCTGTGCAGGTTTGCCAAGGGGGTAAATTATGAAGACAGGCTCTGCAAATTTGGCCCAAATTCCATTGAGATTGAAACCTTAAGAAGTTGAAGTGATAGAAAGGATTTGATAGGTTAGTCATACTGCTTCCTTTGGTGGGGGATTCCAGAACAAAGGGACAGCATCTTAAATTCAGAGCCAAGCCATTCACGAGTGAAATAAGGAAGCACATTTTTTCCATACAGACGATAACAGGAATTCGGAACTCACGCCTTCAAGGGGATCTGTATGTTGGGCTTTCGAGACTGAGACTGCTGGATTGTTGAGAGGTCAAGGATAGGGAGCAATGAACATGTATTAATGTGCCCCTTTTTTGGTGATGGGAACCTGAACATCCCAACTCTTTGCTGTTCTCTCTTTGACGTTGGCATTGCTGGTTGAGCCAGTATTTATTGCTAGTCCCTACTTGCCCTTGAGAAGGTGGTGGCTACTACTGCAGTCCAATCAGCTGCTGGCCAATTCCCTAAGCGTCTCAGCGTGCCTCGTTGTCAAGCTTCTCCTATACTTTGCCCCATCAAAATCTCATCCAAATCCCTTCCTCCTGCAGCTGCTGAGGCTGTCCAGATGGAAGCACCGCACCCCCAGCCCCTGTATCTGAAAGCGTATGGCAGAGGGGTTGGTTGGGCTGTGGGATTGTGGCAAGGGTTCCTCAACCACGGCACCTTCAGCTTCCACTTGGTGCCATGTCTAAGGACGAGGGTTAACAGCTGGTTGAACTGTTTGTCAAATCCCATTATCCTGGGGAATCACTGCTCTGACGGATCCACTGCCTGCATTACCACCGGCCTCGTGCTGTGGAGAACCATCCCTTGCACAGGACACCGTGTCCCTCTTGTCTTTCACCTTTCTCTGCCATGTCGGGTGACATTCTTCTGCAACAGATAGACAGGACAAAGCATAGGGGATTGTGTGCCACTCTGCTCAGATGCTTTGTCGAGGCAGGGTGAGGTGAGAATAACCGCGATGCTGACAACATTGATAGATGTGTGTGGATGAACTGGAGTCTGTGAGACGTACGTGTGCATCGTCAGTGTCAGTGAGTGTTCTGGGTGACGGTACTGAGCAGAGTGAGGGATTGTTGGCACTGTGGATATATTCACTCAGCTTGACCAGTGATCAGGGTATTTTATCCTCCCTTGCTGGCCTATCCGTGGTGCCAGCCCTGTGGCAGTGCCCTACTGTACTGCCATTCTTTCTTCAGGTTGTGCCCTCAAGGGCTTCCTTCCTAGATCTGAGAGCACCACTCATTTCCTGGAGTCCAGCTCTGTGTCCAGAGAAACCAGGATAGTGTCGCTAAAGTGGCCCAAGACCTCCACTGATCTTTGCGGATGACTTTCAGCCAAACCCCATTTGAGGCCTGTGTGCTCCTGAAATGGGCGGACAGCCTTTCAGAAGAGAAAATTTCCCGAAGATGAGTCTGATATTGGGAATTGTTTCATGTTAATGATGTAGTAATGAAACTGAACAGAAACCAAGATCCAGGGAAGCCCAGCTAAATGAAGGGAGACAACGAGCAAATCCATGGGTGCTCCATCAGAAAGCAGATCATAGAATCTCTACAGTGCAGAAGCAGACCATTTGGCCCATCAAGACTACACCAACCCTCTCAAGAGCATCCCCCCACCCTGTCATTGTAACTATGAATTCTCCATGGCTAACCCACCTAGCCTGCATATCTCTGGATACTGTGAGCAATTTCCCATGGCCAACCCACTTAACCTGCACACCTTTGGGCTGTGGGAGGAAACCCACGCAGACACGGGGAGAATATGCAAACTCCACACAGACAGTCGCCCGAGGGTGGAATCAAACTCGGGTCCCAGGCGCTGTGAGGCAGCCACCGTCCACCCCAGATTTCCTGCCACACGAAGGTAAATAATTCATCCAGTCCCTATTCCAGTTTCTACTTCAGAAATACTAGAAACAAAGGAGGTGGCAGTCAGAAGTGTACATTGCTCATTCCTGGAGTTCCTGGTATTTGTCAATTGCCAGAGCCCATCAATTATAACAGGAATGACAAGGAAGGAGTATGGTGTTTTTGATCTGATCAGCTTGCAGCAACTTTCCTGGCTGCTGCAAATTCAGCATCAATCAACTGGCTCAGGGCTGTGCCCATTAGTCCTACTCATGCACCAAAAATCAAACAGAGGGTGCTAATGTCTTTGGATAAAGCAAACATTAACATTTTTAATTGCCCTTTCAAGCAAACAATGAGCACTGCAGAGAAGCAATGCTGCTGGCTCAAATCCTGTGGCTCTGGCTGATTATAAATCATTTATTCAAACGGTGGAAATATGCAGAAAGGAGAACAGTTTTAGAGCGATAAATCAGGCTGCTGGCAAATCACTAAGGGTTCATTATTTCGTTGGAAATGGCAAAGAAATGTGGCGTTAATTCAGGACTGCCATAGCCTCCATTTATTAGAATTACCAATTTTAGCCGAAGGTGAGAGGGAAGTGGCACAGAGGTTCTGGAAATTATAACATGGCACAAGTCACCTACTCCATAATTTGCTCTTTTTTTGTACCCATTAACATACAGAAGCCCTATTGGAATACTGCGTTCAATTCTGGTCTCCCTGCTATAGGAAAGATGTTGTGAAACTTGAAAGGGTTCAGAAAGGATTTACAAGGACATTGCTAGCGTTGGAGGGTTGGAGCTATAGGGAAGGCTATTTTCCCTGCAGCGTCGGAGGCTGAGGAGTGACGTTTTAGAATTTCATAAAATCATATGGGGCATGGATAGAGTGAATAGTCAAGGTCTTTTCCCTGGGGTGGAGGAGTCCAAAACGAGAGGGTATAGGTTTAAGGTGAGACGAGAAAGCTTCAAAAGGGACCTAAGGGGCAACTTTTTCATGCAGAGGGTTTTACGTGTATGGAATGAGCTGCCAGAGGAAGTGACTGGTACAATTACAATATTTAAAAGGCATCTGGTTGGGTACATGAATAGGAAGCGTTTAGAGGGATATGGGCCAAATGCTGGCAAATGGGACTACATTAATTTAGGATATCTGGTTGGCGTGGACAAGTTGGACCAAAGGGTCTGTTTCTGTGCTCTGTGGCTCTTTTACACTATTGAAAGTTTCCAGCAAGTTCCAGGTCAATATTTTAATGAAGCTTCTGCCTGTTTTGGGCAATCTACCTTGCAAAACTGAAAATAAGTTCTTGGTGAAGTAATATTTGCCAGTTGGTTAACAGCCCTCTCCAACTAAGCTGTTTCATTCTGACTGTTAGAAATGTAACCCCATGAAGGGTGAGGGTTAGAAGACAGTGTGCCGTTTAAGAGGAAACAATTCTATTCGAATTGTAGAAGTAGTATAACCCCAGAGTACAGAATAGCTCAGGGTGACAACATCAGTTGATCCTCCCATCCTCTGCATACAAATTTTGAATAAATCCATCAATACAGTCAAAACTAATAGGCCTAACAAATCAGTAATGTGTCATCTGTAATGTGTTGAATACCCACAGAAATGAAAGTACATATCATGACTCTTGGAGTTTTATTATCTGTTTCACCATCAATCCTACACTTTACTATCACTGTTAACATTCACAATTGTGATAACCAGAGTTAATAACCTATTACCACTGCTAGTTCTACATCTTCATCCTCCAAACTGGAGCTGTGTCTTAATAGGATTTGCGATGTACCCAGTTATAGTCCTCATCTGTTGCTGGTTGTGGTAATAGCTGTTTTGGAAAACTTTGGTCACATGAGGTCAATTAGGTTCAGTAACAGGTCATTTGATCAAGGAGTCACAGACCCGTACAGCACAGAAACAGACCCTTTGGTCCAACTTGTCCATGTCGACCAGCTATCCTAAATAAATCCATCCCTTTTGCCAGCATTTGGCCCATATCCCTCCAAACCCTTCCTACCCATCCAGATGCCTTTTAATGTTGTAATTGTATTCACCTCCACCACTTCCTCTGGCAGCTCATTCCATATATACACCACCCTCTGCATGAAAAACTTGCCCCTTAGGTCCCTTTAAAATCTGTACCCCCTCACCTTAAACCTATGCCCTCTAGTTTTGGACTCCCCTACTACAACTCCATGTCCCTCACGATTTTATAAACCTCTATAAGGTCACCCCTCAGCCTATGACACTACAGGGAAAATAACCTATTCAGTCTCTCCCTATAGCTCAAACCCTCCAACCCTGGCAACATCCTTGTAAATCTTTTCTGAACCCTTTCAAGTTTCACAACATCTTTCCTACCACAGGCATAAATTTGTGGAGGGGAAAGGAAGTCAGATAGTTTTGAGCTATACTTACAATCTGATTTCCCCCATTGAGAGGGCGCTGGTGATCCACAGAAGGTCCAAAGTTTTAAAGGGAACCAAAACAAAGCTGACATTTGCTGCGAGATTTTTTGCACTCTCCGGGTACATGAAGTGGTGCGTTGTGCGGCTGCCCACGTCTGCTTCGAAGCCGATAGTTGGAGCTTGGTTCATTCTGTAATAAATGAGCACTTTGAGTTTAATTAAGACCCAGAAAGCCATTATCTACAATTCTCTGAAAATAAGGTGGAGGAAGACTAAAGATGAAGTTGGAATAAAACTGAGTGATTCACATAGAGGCCACATCTAACCTGTTAACATGAAATGTTTTATCAAAACGGCTGCTTCTAAGTTTGTTTTTGAATCAAAATTGGGCTGCTAAGTGATAGAGAACATAATTGCCAGGCAATAATGATCTCAGAACAACCACTACAACAACCTGGAGGTCATCATTGTCCTGAAATGTAACTGGGGTCAGTCACCTAAAAGCTGTGACTTACAAAAGCTGCTCAGAGGCTGGGAATCCTGCAGCAAACAATTCACCTCCTGACTTCCCAGAAATGTTCCAACATATTAAATGCACAAGTTGGGATTGTGATGGAATACTCTCCACTTGTCAAAGGAGTGCAGCTCCAACAAACTGTAGAAATTTTACACCTATTAGGACAAAGCAGATCAGGTATTCACTCCCTCCGGCACTGCCACGCAGTGGAACACTGTGCACTATCTAAGAATGGATACTTAGACAAAGTGGTCAATATCTGTTATGCCCGAATGAGCAAAAATGCTCTAGATCTCTAGTGGGCAACTGAACTCTGGAGTCAAGGCCTGGCAGATTTGAAGATGAGGCAGGCTAGGTGCTGGCGTGGACTAGGGTGGAAAGACTGTAATTCTGATGCTTTTATTTTTTTTTTCTAATTTATTCCTATGTTTTTGTAATTTAGTACCTAATGCTGGATGTTTTATTTCTTTATTTTGCAAATTTTTCTGATTTAAGAATCTGTACCAGGGTACCTAAGTGCCCAAGATGGTGTCTTAAGTAAACTTTTCACTGTACTCATAGGAGTACATGTGACAATAAAGCTATTTCTAATTCGAATTCAATGAGTGAGCCTCCACAATCCTATGGGTAAAGAATTCCAAAAATGCACCACCCTCTCAGTGAAGAAATTCTTCCTCTCCTCAGTCCAGCCTCTTATTCTGAAACTGTATGCCCTAGTTCTAGATTTCCCAGACAGGTGGAACATTTGTCCTTCAGTGTTTGTACACTTCAATGAAATCAGCTCTCATTCTTCTAAACTCTTGAGAATTAAGCCCAGTTTCCTCAATCTCTCCTCATTGGACAATCCTGCCAAGCCAGAGATCAATCTGGTGAACCTTCATTGTGCTTATTCTATGACAAGTACTTCCGTCATTAGGTATGGGGAACAAAACTATATGCAATGTGTACAACAGTATATTCAATGTGCTTTCTTTCCCCCTCCCAGCCTGTACTTTACTCTCAGGTATCTGTTATTCTATACATAAACCATACAAACCCATCGATTAGATTCTAGTCTGTAACTCACCCCCAGGTATCTGTCCTTCTATACATAAACTATCTGAGCTTCTTGATTAAATTTCAGTCTGTAACTCACTCCCGGGTATCCATCATTCTATATGTAAACTATCTGAACCCCTCAATCAGATTCCAGTCTATAACTTATTCCTGGGTATCTGTAATCCTATATATAAACCATCTGAACCCCTCAATCAAACTCCTGTCTGTATCTTACACAATGTATCTATTCTACATTGAAAGCAGTACACTTCATAGATAGATTCCCACCTTCAATAACTGCTGGAAGCTTATTACCTTTTGGTATAAAACCAGCTTAAATAATCAATTAGATTGTAGCCTGTAATATTTGTTGGTAGATATATAGTTCTATTGTTGTTCACCTTAATGCTTCAAATAATTTTCAGTATGTGACTTTGTCTCATGTATTGGTTACTTCATATCTTTAGAATAATAGTGCACCTCCCATTTGACATGTCTATGTATCCACAAATACCAAAAAAATGTGAACATCTAAGTGTGATGGGCTGAAGGAAACATGAATTTAATATGACACTTTGCCACACTCCCTTGACACAGCAATAAAGAAAAGAGAAAAAAAATGAAGAATGTAACTTGACCCTTTGCTGAAGTAGGTAAGAGACAGTTTCCTTCATGAGAAGGGGCGCCAGATGAAATATTCATGTGTCAGTTCCCATTCCTTATGAGAACTCCCAATAACCTAGTTTCCACAGATACACCTCATCTTGAGAAACTTATTTTGAGTTCGAAAAGGTTGCTGCTTGCTGATTTTGTACAATGCAAACCACATCAAGGACTCTACCCTCACCACAGCATCGGAGTCAGATCATTACAATTCAAACATTTCTGAGGCTAACCAACAAATGCTGTGGATTTCCATAATTAGTCCAAGATCGAGAAGGGAGTGAGTGGGTGTAAGTAAGGTGTGTGTGTGTGTGTGTGTGTGTGTGTGTGTGTGTGTGTGTGTTGGGAATCAACCACAAATACTACGCCCCAACCCCCTCCCTGTGTTGACATGGTACAGTTCATGAGCATCTCATGGAAATCATAGAATCCCTACAGTGGAACAGCAACCATTTGGCTCATTGAGTCTGCACCAACCCTCTGAACAGCATCCCTATAACCCCACACATATCAACACATTTATGTTCAAACATATCCCTTCAACATTCAGAAAGCAGAGTAGGGTTTCAACCATCCAGGATTATCTGGGAGACTCCGAAGATTGAAAACTAATTTTCAAAACATTAATTTGCTGCACAGAGCCCTGAAATAAATCATACCGGCTTTAAAAATGCATCTTAATATTGTTTGAACTCTTTTGTTTTATTACTTACAGAAATATTAAAAGCGGATAAAATGGCTGTGTGATTATACAGGTGATGGAAGCCTCCCGGAACACAGTTAGTATCAAGCAGAGTTGGTAACACTTAACTAACATTTTATAAAATGAGACAAAAACAGAAATTGCTGGTGAAACTCAGCAGGTCTGGCAGCATCTTTGGGAGAAAGCAGAGTTAATGTTTTGACACTGGACTCAAAATGTTAACTCTGCTTTCTTCTGAATGTAGCTTCTGGACCTGCTGAGTTTTTCCTGTAATTTCTGTTCTTGTTTCAGATCACCAGCATCTTTTGTTTCATTCTATGAAATGAGACTAGGCTTTTATGGTCCAAATGGTGCAAGACACCTCTGAAACCAAACAGTCGGGATTAAAATCAGCCAGGGATGAACACAATTTCCCTCTTTTTATTTTCCCTTTGCACCTTTTCCCTCACATCCCACAGCATTTCCTGGGGCTCTGGCATCCAAACCCGTGAAGCTGCTGCGTATGAGTGAAATATTGAAATTGCATTCCTAAATATTCTTTGCTCTTTCACTCACAGGCAAGGAACAGAAAGAAAAGACTTATAGTCCTTCCTGTTAATTTGAGCTTTGTAAATAGATTCACACCATGGTGTCACGACTGGAGCAGTAGCAACCTCAAAGACACACGTTGCTATTGGTAACAGCCATAGCTGCTCCCTGGGTGTTTCAGGCTGCATTTCAAACAAGTAAAGCAGCTTCGGGAAATGGCCCAGACTCCATACTTTCAGTAGCTTGTGAGGAGATTCTGAATGATTCAATCCTGTTGGCTTTTTCATTATGTGCTGCACCTCACCCCTGTGCACCATCAGCACTGGTCTGCTCTAACACTTGAACTTTCACTGCGGTTTCCAGAGACCCGTTGAACCCCATGAAATTTATACACACTTACCCTTGCCAGGAATGAGTTATCATATTACCCGAGTAACAAACCTATTGAAGTAAGCATCGAACTGGGTCGTTCAGCACATCTGGTTTATTTACTCTTTCATTGTTGTGTAGAGATAATGTGGGATTTGTGTCGTGGCAGGAGGTTAGCAGAAGCCCTAGCATTCCAGTGTGATGGAATCATAGAGTCATAGGAGCACGGAAACAGACCCTTCAGTTCAACTCATCCGCGCCAGACATCCTACACTGATCTAGTCCCATTTGCCAGTATTTGGCTCATATCCCTCTAAACCCTTCCTATTCATTTACACATCCAGGCACCTTTTATATGTTGTAATTGTACCAGCCTCTACCACTTCCTCTGGCAGCTCATTCCATACACACGCCACCTTCTGCGTGAAAAAATTGCCCCTTAGGGCCCTTTTGAATCTTTCTCCTCTCACCTTAAACCTATGCCCTCTACTTTTGGACTCTCCTACCCTGGGAAAAAGACTTTGACTAATCACCCTATCCATGCCCCTTATGATTTTATAAACCTCTGTAAGGTCACCCTTCAGTCTCTGACACTCCAGGGAAAATAGCCCCAGCCTATTAAGCCTCTTCCTATAGCTCAAACTCTACACTCCCTGCAACATCCTCGTAACCTTTCAATTTTCACAACATCTTACCAAAGCAGGGAGACCAGAATTGAATGCAGTATTCCAAAAGTGGTCCTAGCCATGTCCTGTAAAGCTGCAACATAACATCCCAACTCCCATACTCAATGCACTGACCAATAAAGTGTACCAAATGCCTTCTTCACCACCTGTCTACCTGCAACTCCACTTTCAAGGATAACACGGTGTAGAGCGGGATGAACACAGCAGGCCAAGCAGCATCAAAGGAGCAGGAAAGCTGACGTCGTTTCAGGTCTGGACCCTTCTTCGGTGGGGGAGGAGGGGAAGGGGATTCTGAAATAAATAGAGAGAGGCGGATGGAAGATGGATAAAGGAGGAGATTGGTGGAGAGGAGACGGACAGGTCAAGGAGGCGAGGATGGAGCCAGTTAAGGTGAGTGTAGGTGGGGAGTTAGGGTGGGGGTTGGTCAGTCAAGGGAAGACGGACAGATCAAGGTATTTTCCACTTCCAAGGAACTACGCACCTGCACCCCAAGGTCTTTTGATATGCTAAGACTCCAGGAGAAACTCGTGAAGAAACACCCAGCTGCCTCTTGTATTAAAGTGTGAAGAGAAAATGAGTGGTTACGCCACCGCATTTGTAATGCAGAAGCTTGGCCTCATGCTGTGGAGATGCAAGATTCACTGCAGTAGCTCACCAAAGTTCCTTCAACTGCACCTTCCAAACCTACAATCTCTACCAATTAGAAGGACCAGGGCAGCTCGGAACAGAAACTGCACCAACTGAAGGTCCCCCTCTGAGCAACTCAGCATCCTGACTTGGAAATATATCACTGTTCCTTCAGTGTCACTGGGTTAAAATCCTGGAACTCCCTCCCTAAGGGCATTGTGCATATTCCAATATCCAAAAGACTATACTGATTCAAGAAGGCAGCTCACTGCCACTTTCTCCAGGGTATTTACAGATGGGCAACAAATACCAGCTTCGCAAGTCACACCCATATCATCTAAATGATTAATTAAAACAAACATGAGTACAAATCCTATCAGAGCTTGTGGATCTAAATTCAGTTAGTCTGGAACAAAAAGCTAGTGTCAGTAATACTGGCCAATTGCTTGACTGCATAGAAAGGAGCAAGTTGTTTAGTGAGCTCCTTGGGAAGTCTTTTCTATTTTTAATTTTTAAAATAGTTTAAAAATTGATTGTAAAGTTAATAAAATGTATAAAAAGCGAAAGAAATAAGTAATGTAATTAAAATATAATTTAAGGTCAGAGTAGCAGCTATCGATTATGCCTGGCTGACCTTTACCCATTCCCTTTCTGCCTCACTGCTGTTCTCTCTCTCTGGGCTCCATCTCCATCTATCATTTACTCCCACCCCATCTTCAGCCCATATCCCAACCTTTTCCTAGCCACAATCACTTTGGAAGAAGTCACTTGACCCAAGCCATTAACTCTGCTTTCTCTCCACAGATGCTGCCAGACCTACTGAGTTTCTCCAGCAATTTCTGTTTTTGTTCTGGACAATCATAGTCTGCAAGGCTGTCAAAATGAGAAACAGAGCAGCCTTCACTCAGTCCCAGGTCCAGTTCAGTCTACTGATGGGAGCAACCGGAAACCTTTAGGTTACAGGAGCCACTGTAGCTGCTGAATCTGGTTTCAGGTTTTCAATTCTTTCACTTTGGAAAGAGAATCTGCACGTATTATGGCAACAATAGAGACTGACTTTGTTTCCATCCTCATACATAATTTCCATCCTTCCTTCCTTTAAATTTCTGTATTGTATAATATCACTTATTTTTGAGATTGGATTTTTGAATTGGAACTAGTGGCATATGGGTTTTCTGTGTGTCTGAAGAGGTTTAATGAGAAACTTGTAAATATCTCTATAACCATGGTGATTTCTTTCTTTGGGCAAGACAGCCTCCAAGAACTTTTTTTTTGTTGACATTAGAAGAGTTTATGAGTGAATAAAGTACACAGTGATGGAAGATTCTGAACTCGCTTTTTTTAACGAATGGGAAACACCAATATCTTGGAGAAGAAACCTTTCAGTTTTAATTTAAGTTTGGAGAGTTCTACAGAGTTCTTAGCTGAAGCTGGATAAGCAAAGCAGTTGCTTCTGAGAAAGGGAGAAGATGGTTTAGATTTGTTAAAAATCGGATTAGCTTAGAGAAAGCACTTTGCTACTTGGTCCAGACCAGAAGTGTTTGGGTAAAACCCGAAGGGGTTATTTGAAGCTGAGAATGTGTAAGCTCAGGTATATGATGGCTCCAAGAACAGCATATCAGAACCTTCTAGACTAGGAGTTGAAGGAGAATCTCTCTGGAACATGTACTGTAGACGGATGCTTTTGGGGTCCCAGTGCTTTAGGAATTCATGGGATAATATTGTTACCAAATGTTTTGAAATCTTCATGTTTGTGTATTATGTAAAATGGTTTGGTTTATTCCATTTTATCTTCAGTTCTTTTCGATAATAGACTTCTATTTTATTGTTAAATCCAAATCTGCAGCATTGAGTACTTGTGTTTCAGTGAAAGACCATCTTGTTAAAAAAATAAGATCTATCAAACCAGATTTTACGCTAAGATCTGTCTGGCTTGTGCAGTAATAAAATCAGCTGGGATCATAACAACAGACGTATTTAGTTAATAATATGATCTCTTTCTATTAAATACCTTACAGCAATAGTTGTGTAACAAACTAAGCTTTTACCTTGTCTCAAGCATAAAGTAGATCTGCTAGATATTTTAAAATTAAAATACTCAAAAACTAAATGAAACAAACCTATATGCAATGTTTAATTCATGAACCATTCTGACAAGATGCTTGGTATGCGGTTGTGACACTGCATTTGGTCAAATGCTGCCTTAATATCAAGGGCAGTCAATCTCACCTTCCCTCTTTAGTTCAGCATGTTTGTCCATGTTTAAACGAAGGCTGTAATGAGGTCTGGAAACAAATGACTGTGGTGGAATCCAAACTGAGTATCAGCGAGCAAGTTATTGCTGTGTACTAATAAATTAACTAATCAAGTAATAAACAAATGACTAAATAAAATATGTATCAATTTAATATTTTATTATTTTGCTATGTATTATTACTGTGTATTTAGTCTGATCTAAATACTATATTGTCAGACCATTATGTTCGGGCTAAATCTTAGCCACTCAAATTTATGTGCAAGTAGCATATTATACAGAAGATTTAACATATCTACGAGCCATTGTCCACAGTGAGTTCAATTTTTCTTAATCTGACAATACATACACCTAATATTGTCTTAGTCATGAAACTGTAAACAGTTGGTTATTGAAATCAAAATGAAAAAAAATATATAAAAAGAGATGGTAAAGTGAATTTTTGAAACATTTGCCTTGCCTGTTTAAAGTCATAGAAAAATATAGTACAGAGATATCCTGAATTACTAAAATTCTCAACGACAACATAATTAATTGATTTTGTCTGGTCAAAGTTCAGACAAGAGGTTTCTGATGTAAGAGTGAACTTTCATCAGTAAATATATGAACTGCAGTTGGCCGGTCAGCCTCTTGAGCCTGTTCCACCATTCAATGAGATCCTGGCTGATCTGTACAGGTGAGGACACACGCCTCATATGAATCAAAGGCACATTTTTATGAGCGTAAAATCTTTGTGGAATCCATTCCAATCAGTAAGACTTCCACCGGGGACTGAGTTATTGGGCTGATGTTTAGCAGGTTTACTGCACACTGCCTCTCCCAGACGAAATGTCTGGTACTGGAATCATAGCAACATTACATAAGCCCACCCTGCAGCTATAATGAGATCGGGCTGAGATCAGATCTAGCACTCCCAGGAGGAAATTAGAAATTAGCGACCAATCTCACTGCTGAATGAGGACCTCAAAATTCCGACCAAAGTCATCGCCAACCAGGTCAGGTCTGCTCTGGAGTTAGTGATTCACGCTGACTAGATCTGTGCTGTACCATTAGGAAGATCTCTGAGAGTATTACTGAGGGATATGATTGTCTATGTCTGACATTGGGTGACGGGGGGAGACGGAGCACCTGCCTCATAAAACTGGACCACAAGAAATCTTTGACAATATATCGCATTTCCCACTTGATAGTTGTGCTCTCCATCATGGGCTTTGGGCAGGGACTCCACAATTGGATATGGCTGCTCTACACAAACATCAGGAGTGCTGGTCCAATCAACGGGTGGGAGAAAGAACGTTTTCTAATCAAATTTGGGATCTGGCAGGGTTGTCCTCTCTCCTCTTCTGTTCATGTGTCATATGTAACCTTCTGCTGAATCCATCGCGAATGATGTGAGCGTATGAGGGTTGACCCTCCGGGGTAGTGGTGACATGAGGGTCAAAGGCCCCCATGTACATGTCACCCCCTTCTGCTCAGGCCCTTTGATGGGACAGATTGATTTATGTGTGTGACCAGGTCAAACCAGCCTTGGCTGTCAAGATGAATCAGGGCAAGGGTGAGAGTATTCTTCGGCAACAGGGCAGACCAATTCTTTGTCAACTTCACTGTCAGGTCAGATTACCTGAAAGTGCCGGGGATATGGTTAGGAGGTCCAAAGGCAAGTACAACAAAGATGCAATGGGGAAAGGATGCTGCTGACGACCTTACAGCCACAGTACACTGAGGGGCTGGAAATGGTCAACCCCTTGGACTATGTACTTTACAAAGAATGTACACAGTACATCAAGGGTACGGAAAACGTCATGAGGCACCGCATCTTGTATACAGAAATTTAGATCTATTGTAGGATTCATTTGGAAATGTTTTGCTCTCAGGCTGTTTATCTGACATGGAATGTGCTTTGTAAATATTAAGACTGTTACAATCGAGTCGAGTGGAACATGTTGTCTAGTGACACGTTAACAAGTCCTGTCATATTCAAGTCAAAATGTGTCTGCAATGTTTACACAAGTTAGGAATAAGGCGCATTGCAAAATTTAGGCATGCCAGCAACATCAGAACTCTGCAATTCTACAACGACACCGACATCACTCCCAGGGACAGCAAGGTCAGGGATGGATGGGAAGTTGGGTGGAGGGATGTGGGTGGGCTTTGGTGGTCAGGTGGGAAGTGACAAAATGTTGAGGGAGGTTTAACAGTTTGGATGGGTGACTGGACACAGATAGGACGTCCAGCAAAGGACGTACCCCAGTTTTACCCTCTAATACTCAATTGGGTCAAAAAAAAAGCCTTTCAATTTCCACCTGTGTGCTCACGCCATCCATATCTGAGTTTGGAATATTGCATTCAATTCTGGTCTCCCAGCTATAAGAAAGACATTGTGAAACTTGGAAGGGTGCAGAAAAGATTTACAAATATGTTGCTGGGGTTGGAGGGTCTGAGCTAGAGGGAGAGGCTGAATAGTCTGGGGCTATTTTCTCCTGGAGCATCAGAGGCTGAGGAGTGACCTTATAGAAGTTTATAAAATCATGAGGGGCATGGATAGGGTGAGTGGCCAAATTCTTTCCCCAGCAAAGGAGAGTCCAAAACTAGAGGGCATAGGTTTATGGTGAGAGGGGACAGATTTAAAAGGGACCTAAAAGGCAACTTTTTCACGCAGAGCGTGGTGCGTGTATGGAATGAGCTGCCAGAGGAAGCGGTGGAGGCTGGTACAATTACAGCATTTAAAAGGCATTCATATGGGGACATGAATAGGAAGGGTTTATAGGGTTATGGGCCAAATGCTGGCAAATGGGACTAGATTAATTTAGGATATCTGGTCAGCATGGACGAGTTGGATTGAAGGGTCTGTTTCCGTGCTATACAGCTCTATGGATCTATCAATAAACTGACTTGTTAATAGCTCAATCGCTTTTTAGTTTCTTTTACAAAAAAATGGAAAGTGTGCTGCCAACTTTGGTGCCCGCTCACCTCCTATTTTAGGGGAAATGGATCCACAGATAAGGGAGAAGAGGGGTGCACCAGTCACCCCCCCATTTTTATGTACCCCCTAGCCTGATTTTAAATAACAATATCCGTGAGCATTTGGATCGGGAAATGACACATTTTTGTTGATGAAGTGAAATTGGAAAGAATCACAGCCCAAATATTAGGCCGTACGTTCCTTTCGGAAGTTGACAGGCCCACTGTATATTTCTAAAATTTTCATACTTTTCATACAAATTGAAATTATGTTAAGTGACATTTTCATACCAAATCCATGACCACGTGGATAAGGATTTACGTGAAAACCTCATAGATGTGAAGCATGTTGGTTAAAAGTGTAGCTCGAGAAGTGTTATATGGAGCCTTTAATGCAAGTATTATCAACGTCACTCCCATGATTTCAAAATCCAGAAAACATAGAAACAGGAGGAGCCATTTAGCCCCATGAGCTTGATTGCCCATTCAAAGAGAGCATTTCCAACATTTTTACTTTTTTAAAGAAGTAAATGTGCTGGTTTTAACAAGTACAGATACACAAAACAAGAACATAATGGTGATGTAATTTTGCTTAGCTTGGATCAGTTAGCACTCTAACTTCTGAGTCAAAAGGCTATAACTTTGATGCCCCATCTTCTTGTACATTGGACAGACAGGAAGAAAACTGGCCACAAGAGCACATGTACACCAACTGGCAACAAAAAGATACGACCAATACTCACTCATCTCCATCCACACGGACAAGGAGAACCACCAATTCGATTGGGACAATATCAGGATCCTGGAACAGGCCAAGCAGAGACAAGCATGGGAATTTCTACAGGCCTGCTTCTCCACTAAGAAGGCCATCAACAAACACATAGAACTAGACCCTATATATACTCCACTGCGAAGGAAAACCGGAAGTGAGGTAATCAAATACAACGGACCCCAGAGTTTAAATTCCAGATGGGAAAACACAACAGTGCTTCATGCGCAGATGATGTTACCCAGCAGGGTAATGAAACATCTGCAAACTAATGAACCAACTTGGCGAGCGAACCAACCATAGTGTCCACGACCCGAGCTACAAATCTACTCAAGAGCCTGTAAGAAGTTATAGGATCAGAAAAACAGCAAGCAATTAGCATGGACGTTCCCAAAAACAGCAAAGCGACAATGAACAGATAATACGTTTTTTGAGCTGTACAATAAAGGATAAATATTGGTCAGAATAATTCCTTGCTCTTTTCCAAAATCGCGTCATGAATTTTGTTCATTCACACAAACTGGCAGATTGGTTTGATGACTCTGGGGGGGCGGGGGGAGAAGCGGGAAGATGGCACCTCTGATGGTGCAGCACTCCTTTGATTTTGTGCTCAAGCCCTGGAGAGAGACGTTAAGCCAGGACTTTATCATTCCAAGGCAGGAGGCCACCAACTGAGTCACAGGGATGTCTGAATATTGCAAGACGTCTAGCAGCTCCATGGCAGTGGGAGGCTGCTTCTACTGTCCTGCTAGGATCAGAAGCTCATCTTATTGTGAGATCCCACCTTTCATCATTTCAAGATGCAGTATTTAATAAAGAAATCAATAAAAATTTAAAGCAGAGGAAGCTACAAGGCTGAGGAGATTGTTTGGGGCAGTGGGATTGTCCTTACAAAAGTCAGCCTTCTGGACTCTAGGCTTTGGTTGTGCATTTACTTACAGATCAGATGATACCTCTGTTGTAACAAAATACTGAAATTGCTGGAAAAGCTCAGTAGCTCTGGCAGCATCTGTGGAGAGAAATCAGAGTTAACGCTTTGGGTCCAGTGACCCTTCTTCAGAACTGATGGTAGCTAGGCAAATGTTGGTTTCTAGCAGAAGATAGGATGGGGTGATGGGTGTTAGGAGGAAATGATAGGGGGAGACAGAATCCAAAGAGATAGAAGAACAGTTGGACAGACAAAGGAGGGGATAACTGTCAACTGAGGAGAATGAATAGGTACTAATGGGGATTGTTAGTGGCTAACAATGGCTTGTATGTAATAGCAGACCATGTGACAACAAGGCCTGGTGTGTGGGGGTTAGGGTAAGGACAAGCCCTAAAATTGCTGAACTCGATATTAAGTCCAGAGGGCTGCAGGGTTCCCACGCAGAAAATGAGGTTCTTCCAGCTTGCGCTGAGCTTTGCTGGAGGACCGCAGCAAGCCCGAGACAGAGATGTTGGCCAGGGAGCACGGTGGTGTGTTGAAGTGGCCAGCAACAGGAATCCCAGGGTCTTTTTTGTGGGCAGAATGTAGGTGTTCTGTGAAGCAGTCACTCAGTCTATGCTTTGTTTCCCCAATGTGCAGGAGAAGGGGAGAAAAATCGAGTCGAGGTAGGGAGGAATGAGTTCTGTGGGGCAGGGCAGGCGGAAACAATGGTCTGCCTGGGTAGTCCTGTTTGTGGATTCCAACTGTCCCACATCCTTTCCCCATTCCCACACATCAGGCCTTGTTATCACATGGTCTGCTATTACACACAACCCATTGTTAGCCACTAACAGTCCCCATTAATAGCCATTCTTTCTCCTAGCCAGATCATGATCCACTCCCTTGTCTGTCCAACTGCTGTTCTCTCCTTTTGGACTCTAGCTCCACCTATTGTTTACCCCTTATCCCATCCCCCCACCATATCTTCTGAATAAAAAACAACAGTTTCCTAGCTACCATCGGTTCTGAGGAAGGGTCACGGACCTGAAATGTAAGCTCTGATTTCTCTCCACAGATGCTGCCAGACCTGCTGAGCTTTTCCAACAATTTCTGTTTTTGTTTCTCACTTATAGCATCCACAGTTCTTTCGGTTTTTATTTAATACCTCTGATGCTACTGGAGAACTAATGGGCGGATGTAAAGACAATGGAAGGGAACAAGTTTCAAAAAATGTTTGTCACATCTTCATTTCTAAACGGATGCAAATGAATACTGTCACTTTCCTGCATTTGACTGCTCACAGAAGGTGTCAAAATGTTATTGTAATGTGACAAACCAATAATAGAATACAGTACAGCCTCTGTTAATTATCGTGAGTGAAGGATTAATTGGTTTGTTATGTGAGTAATTGTTCAAGTTTAAGATGGTGACATTTAAACCTACCAACTCCGAGCAGATTGTCATAACAAGCACACCAATTTCAGAAAGTTTAGAATTCAGCATTTTACCGAGATTATCAAACAAGACCTGGAACCTGGACTTCAAGAAAATTTGATGCAATGGTTGCAAAATTCCAAAGAAGCTAACTAAAGGCCTACTCTAGTGGAGGTCCTGTTCTTTATCATTTTGCAATGAAAATAGAGCAGGAAGAGATCCTCCAATAAACGTGTTGGAGGAATGTATATTTATTCTCCAAATTTTAGCCCTTCAGATCACAACTTGGAGTCTTGCACCCTCTTCCGTCGGGCAGAATATACAAGAGTTTGAAGACATGTACCAACAGATTTAAGAACAGCTTCTTTCCCACTTATGAACGGACCTAATGTATTAGAATTGATCTTTCTCTGCACCTTCTCTGTAGCTGTAACACTATATTCTGTATTCTGTTCTATTACCTTGACATACTTATGTATATGATTTGTCTGGTTAGCGTGCAGAACAATACTTTTCACTGTATCTTGGTACATATGACAACGATAGAGCAAATCAAATCAAAGATAATGCAGGTGAGCCTGCATTAGTTGATATGGTGACAGGTTTCCGACTAATAAAAAAGGGTTGACATTGGACTCGGAGTGCCAATCAGAGGTTTTCCAGCTTTAGAGGAGAGGCTGACTACAAGGTAAGTTATTGAGTGGGGGATCCAACAAGATGGTACACTCTCAGGTACTGTGTAAAAACTTTTAATTTAGAAATAGAAAAAGAAGCCAAGCTATCATTTCCTTTAAGCAGTTGTGAAAACATTAGCTTGTGCAGATTTGTTAGTCTTTATGTCATTATTTTTTCTCTAATACTGCTACTTGCTACTGTGAAACTTTGGTTCTCCCAAATTCCTTTCATGTAAAGTGTTTCCAGTATTTGAGTGTATCAGGACCTCATACTCACAGTCATATATAACTTCTCCCACCTCCTTGCTATTAGAGTATTGTTGCTATCAGGCATGAGTGCGAAAAGCAAGGGCTTTGTGACTTAAATCAAAGTAATTTATCGTATGAAACATTTGGACCTGTTTTAACAATGCAATAGAGCATTATATGAATCGAAAAATTTCAAACTTATAGAAGAGTAAAGAGCAAGTGTAAACTGAAAATGCTTGGTGACCATCTTAACAGAATTGTTCCATGTACTGAAATGTACCTCTAGGCTGTTTGCAACCTTACTTTTACCAGACAGAAAAAAGGATAGAATTGCTTTTACAATGCCCCTCAATTTTATGCCAGGCAGATCGATGAGTCTTATCTGATAAATTTTTTGTATTATTTAAATGTATGAGGAGACTATATTTCAAATTCATAAAGCGAGAGAAAATTGTCTCTTCCTACACAGACTGAGCAAGTCACTGCATTGTTTCCGTGTTTAACAAGCAGAACAACCCTTTCTCTTAAAGGAAACAAAAACTGCAGCTGATGCACACCTTGCAATGCCTCCAAAATAGAAAAGTACAAGATCCCTTCATCCTGTGGTTTGTGAGGAGGAAACTTTAATGAAATTCCTGTTCTTGCCAAATTCTAATCACGTTTTAAGCCTCGCTACTGCTGGGGGAATTAATTCTCTACTTTAGCAAGCTTTCAACCTTCAAATCAAATCCCTCAATCCCAAGTGCTTTGATTTTGCACACTAACCTCTTATGTGGGACTTCATCAAAAGCCTTCTGAAAATCCAAATACACCGTGCTCACTGGTTTTTCCTTTACCCATCTACTCGTTATGTCTTCAAAAAGCTCCAGTAGATTTGTCAACCATATTTCACTTTCATAAACCTATGTTTATTTTCTCTAATCCTGTTGATATTTTCATGTCGAGATTATCACATACTTTACAATATTTTCCCTACTGTCTATGTTAAGATAACGAGTAATTCCTGTTTTTTGACACTCCCATCTTTTTTAAATAGTGAGGTTACATTTACCACCCTCCAATTTGCTGGGGCTCTTCCAAAATCTACAGAATTTTGTATCTATTACGCACATGTTTACCAATTTTATAATTTCAAACAATACATTCTCAGCATTCAAATCTTACAAAAAAAACCTAGACTTTTCCTTTTAGTCACAGCCATGAAGAATTTGATATTCTCTGCATACAACTACTGTGCATGCATGTGAGATACAAAGGCATTTAATTGCATTGATGTTGAAATTGCCAATCGCTATATTTGAACATTATCTCAGCACATACATCCAACCTACAGATTTTGAGTTTGGTTTTCAGAATATTATTATTTGAGCTTGGGGCAGCACGGTGACTCAGTGGTTAGCACTGCTGCCTCACAGCACCAGGGATCCAGGTTTGATTCCAGCCTCAGCCTGTGTGTGTGGAGTTTGCACATTCTCCCTGTGGGTTTCCTCCAGGTGCTCTGGTTTCCTCCTACAACCCAAAGATGTGCAGGTTAGGTGGACTGGCCATGCTAAGTTGCCCATAGTGTCCAGGGATGTGCAGGATAGATGGATTAGCCATGGGAAATGTGAGGTTATGGGAATACGGTGGGGGGGTTGGGTTGGGTCTAGATGGGATGCTGTTCAGAGGGTTGATGTGGACTCAATAGGCCAAATGGCTTGCTTCCACACTGTAGGGATTCTATTGAGACATATTTTGGTACAGGTTCTATAAGACAAAGGAGCAGAAGTAGACTGTTCAGCCCATCGATTCTGTCCTGCCATTCAATCAGATGATGGCTGAAATGATATTCCTCAATTTCACTTTCCTGGCCTTCCTTAGATTCCTTAATTTTAAATTAATTAAAAATCTGCCTGTCTCAGTCATGAACATAGTTCACTGACCCAGCCTCGACAGCCCTCTGAGGGAAAAAATTCCACAGATTCACTACGTTCTGAGAGAAGATAATTCCTCCTCATCTCTGTCTTAAATGAGTGAGTCCTTACTCTGAGATGATGCCCCATGGTCCTAGACTCTCCCACAAGGGGAAACAACCATTCCACA
Source organism: Ginglymostoma cirratum (assembly GCA_024137785.1). Classification (NCBI taxonomy): domain Eukaryota; kingdom Metazoa; phylum Chordata; class Chondrichthyes; order Orectolobiformes; family Ginglymostomatidae; genus Ginglymostoma; species Ginglymostoma cirratum. The sequence continues at coordinate 2,329,544 of JAHRHZ010000084.1, forward strand.
TCTACCCTGTCAAGTCCCCTAAGAATCGTTCAATTAGATTGCCTCTCATTCTCCTAAATTCCAATGAATACAGACCCAACCTACTCAACCTCTCCTCATAAGACAGTCCCTCCCTACCTGCTATGAGCCTAGTAAACCTTCTTTGCACTTCCTCCCATACCAGTCTATCCTTCCTTAGATAAGGATGCTTAGCTGCTGTAGGATATAGCTTTTGATTGAGTGCGAATCCTTCATGTATTGCACAGGGCTGAACCAGTGAAGTCTCAAAACTAGTATCCAGCACTGTGAAAGAACTTGCATGTTAGAGGGACTTGCTCCCTGTCACTTAATGTTGCAGATAGAATAAGGCAAGAAACTTAAAACTAGGCTCAGTGCAAATGTCTATCTCTCTATATGTATTTTCAGAATCCCTACGGTGTGGAAAGAGGCCATTTGGCCTGTCTGCACCAACCCCTCAAAAAGAATCCCACCCAGACCCAGCCCTATTCTCGAAATCCCCATATTTCATGGTTAATACACCTAGCCTGCACATCCCTGGACACTATGGGGCCATTTAGTATGGCCAATCCACCCTAACCTGCACATCTTTGGGAAGAAACTGGAAAACCCAGAGGAAACCCACGCAGAAACAGGGAGAATGTGCAAACTCCTCACAGTTGCCCGAGGGTGGAATTGAACTTGGCTCCCTGGCGCTGTGAGGCAGCTGCGCCAACCACTGAGCCACTGTGCTAATTTTTACATTTAATCATGTTATTTTCTTAATTGTATTGTTTGATACAATCTTAATGACCTGTCAGATATTAATGAGGAGGTTTGTTTAGCAAATTAATAACGCAATAAGGTCAGCATGGTCATTGGTACAATAATTTGCTGCAAGGACTCCTTTCAATATACTGAACTAACGGCATTAAATTCTCTCTTTCACACTGATATCTTTTTTAGATATTTTTCGTCAATCTGTTGAGGGATGCTATGACAGGCCTCTGGAGGAGGACAGACTTGAACTCAGGCCTCCTACCTCAGAGGTAGGGACACTACCTCAGCACCACAAGCGTCCCAGATGATATTTGATATACTTATTGAACGTCTCACTTCAATAAGCGATGACAATGTTCTTTTCTATCATCAGATTCACAGCAGCTCCTGTAAGTGGACCATGCTTTTAACATTGTTGTATCTTTTCTGAGAATGACATGACTGGTAGATTGACAAAATGCTCTGCTGGGTGACTACATTAAATATGGGCAGGAGCAAATTACTGCAGGTGCTGGAATCTGTACTAAAAACAACAAATGCCGGAGATCACAGCAAGTCAGGCAGCATCCATGGAGAGAGAGTAAGCTAACGTTTTGAGTCAAAATGACTCTTCATCAGAGCTGATGTGAATTGTGGAAGGGGCAGCATTTATGCTATAGTTCAACAGGGGCGGCGGGGTGGAAGTTGTGGCAGTGGTGGGGTGCAGGGTGCTGGTGGAGGAAAGATGTTGACAGTTCAGATTAAGTGATCGGAATGTGAGAATATCAGAACAACGGCATGTCTATCTGCCAGATTTGAAAAAGACAGTCCCATTGGGATGTTTGAAGGGGATAGGGGATATGGTGACAATAGCTGAATAACAAGAGAAGGGATAACGTATAATCCGATTAATTGAGGCAGAGAGATAATTACAAAAACATAAAAGTAAGGTGGTGCAGGAGACAAACCCAATGACTGGAATAACATGCTAGCTATAAGAGTCACCTGTTGAGGATCTAACCAAAGTAACAAGTAACTGTTGTCACTTTACCCACACCGTCTGACACTCTTGATCACCTGCAGAGACCTGTTATTCAGCCTGCTGACATGCCACTCACACCATTTGTATGACTGTTTGATCTCTCTGATTATAAAGTCCGTGCCCGGGTTCTCTCTTCACTTCACCTGACGAAGGGGCTGTGCTCTGAAAGCTTGTGTTTTCAAATAAACCTGTCGGACTATAACCTGGTGTTGTGTGACTTTTGACCTTATCCACCCCAGTCCAAAGCTGGCAACTCCCCATCAGGCCTTCCCAAGTAACTGCAGAAGGTCCAACACCTGCCCCTTCACCTCCCTGCTCACCATCCAAGTCTTTCCAGGTGAAGCAGGATTTTACCTGCACCTCCTCCAATCTTGTGTATTGTATTTACATAAGAACATAAGAACTAGGAGCAGGAGTAGGCCATCCGGCCACTCGAGCCTGCCCCGCCATTTAATAAGATCATGGCTGATCTTTTTGAGACTCAGCTCCACTTATCGCCCACTCACCATAACCCTTAATTCCTTTACTGTTCAAAAATTTATCTAGCCTTGCCTGAAAAACATTCAGCGAGGTAGCTTCAACCACTTCACTGGGCAGGAATTCCACAGATTCACAACCCTTTGGGTGAAGAAGTTCCTCCTGACCTCAGTCGTACATCTGCGTCCCTTTATTTTGAGGCGATGCCCTCTGGTCCTAGTTTCACCTGCGAGTGGAAACAACCTCCCTGCCTCCACCTTATCTATTCCCTCCATAATCTTATATGTTTCCATAAGATCACCCCTCATTCTTCTGAATTCCAATGAGTATAATCCCAGCCTACTCAGTCTCTGCTCATAATCCAACCCTCTCAACTCTGGAATCAACCGAGTGAATCTCCTCTGCACCCCCTCCAGTGCTAGTATATCTCTTCTCAAGTAAGGAGACCAAAACTGCACACAGTACTCCAGGTGTGGCCTCACCAGGACCCTATACAGCTGCAGCATGGCCTCCCTGTTTTTAAACTCCATTCCTCTAGCAATGACAGACAAAATTCCATTTGCCTTTTTAATTACCTGCTGCACCTGCAATCCCACCTTCAGCAGTTCATGCACAAGGACACACAAGTCCCTCTGCACAGCAGCGTGCTGCAATTTTTTACCATTTAAAACAGAGTCCATTTTGCTGTTATTCCTACCAAAATGGATGACCTCACACTTATCAACATTGTATTCCATCTGGCAGACCTTTGCCCACTCACTTAGACTATCTATATCCCTCTGCAGACTTTCAGTGTCTTCTGCACACTTTGCTCTACCACTCACCTTAGTGTCATCTGCAAATTTTGACACACCACACTTCATCCCCAACTCCAAACCATCTATGTATATTGTAAACAATTGCGATCCCAACACTGGTCCCTGAGGCACACCACCAGCCACTGACCACCAACCAGAAAAACACCCATTTACCCCTACTCTTTGCTTTCTACTGGTCAACTAATCCTCTATGCGTGCCAATACATCACCTGTAATACCGTGCAACTTTATCTTATGTAGCAGCCTTTGGTGTGGCACCTTGTCAAATGCCTTCTGGAAATCCAGATACACCACATCCACAGGTTCCCCATTGTCCACCATGCAAGTAATGTCCTCAAAGAATTCCACCAAATTAGTTAAACATGACCTACCCTTCATGAACCCATGCTGGGTGTTCCCAGGGGGAGAATTTATGTCCAGATGTTTTGCTATTTCTTCCTTAATGATAGATTCAAGCATTTTCCCCACTACCGAAGTGAAGCTAACTGGTCTATAGTTACCTGCTTTTTGTCTTCTTCCTTTTTTAAACAGTGGCGTCACATTGGCTGTTTTCCAATCTGCGGGAACCACCCCAGAGTCCAGTGAATTTTGGTAAACAATTACTAGTGCATTTGCTATTTCCCCCATCACCCCTTTTAGTATCCTGGGATGCATTTCATCAGGGCCAGGAGACTTGTCTACCTTTAGCCCCATTAGCTTGCCCAGCACTGCCTCCTTAGTGATAATGATAGTTTCTAGGTCCTCACCTGCTATAACCTTCTTGCCATCAGTTTTTGGCATGTTATTTGTGTCTTCGACTGTGAAAACCGATACGAAGTAACTGTTTAATGTCTCAGCTATTTCCTCATTCCCAGTTATTAAATTGGCCTTCTCATCCTCTAAAGGACCAATGTTTACCTTTGCCACTCTTTTACGATTTACATATTTATAGAAACTTTTGCTGCCTGTTTTTATATTCTGAGCTAGTTTACTCTCATAATCTATCTTACTTTTCCTTATAACTATTTTTGTGGCTTTCTGTTGGCCTTTAAAGATTTCCCAGTCTACTAGTTTCCCACTACTCTTTGCTTTTCTGTATGTGTTTTTTTTTCAATCTGATACTTTCCTTTATTTCCTTAGACATCCATGGCTGGCTCTCTCTTTTCCTACAGTTCTTCCTTATCACTGGAATATACTTCTGCTGAGCTCTGTGAAAAATCATTTTGAAAGTCCTCCACTGTTCCTCAATTGAACCACCATAAAGTTTTTGCTCCCATTCTACCTTAGCTAACTCCTCCCTCATTCCTTCATAGTCTCCTTTGTTTAAGCACAGGACATAGGTACTGGATTTAACCTTCTCACGCTCCATTTGTATTTTAAATTCGACCATACTGTGATCGCTCCTTCTGAGAGGATCCCTAACTGTGAGATCATTAATTATTCCTGTCTCATTACACAGGACTAGATCTAGGATAGCTTACTCCCTTGTAGGTTCCATTACATATTGTTCAAGGAAATTATCGTGGATGCATTCTATGAACCCCTCCTCAAGGCTGCCATGACTGACCTGGTTTGACCAATCGATATGTAGATTAAAATCCCCCAGGATAATTCTGTACCATTTTTACATGCATTAGCTATTTCTATGTTTATTGCCCGGCCCACCACAATGTCATTATTTGGTGGCCTATAGAACACACCAATCAGTGACTTCTTCTCCCTGCTATTCCTAATTTCCACCCAAATGGATTCAACATTTTGTTCAGTAGAACCTATATCATCTCTCACTACCACCCTGATATCATCCTTAAAAATCAGAGCGACACCGCCTCCCTTACCTTCCTGTCTGTCCTTCCGAACAGTTTGGTACCCATGGATGGTTAACTCCCAGTCATGACCATCCTGTAACCATGTCTCTGTAATGGCCACTAAATCATACCCATTTGCCATGATTTGCCATGATTTGCACCGTCAGCTCATCCACCTTGTTTCGAATGCTCCGAGCATTCAGATAAAGTGCCCTAATGCCAGTTTTTGCACTTTCTTTTTGGGTCCTATTACCTCCATTACTAACAGCTCTTGAGTTCTCCTTCCCTTTAACTTTTTTCCTAATTTTTAATGGAGTTGAAGCTTCCTCGTATTTGCTGCACCCGATGTGGCCTGCTCTACATGGGAAAAACCAAATGCAGACTGGATGATTGTTTTGCAGAACACTTCTGGTCTGTGTGCAAGCATGACCCTGACCTTCCGATAGCTGGTCATTATAACACAGTGTCCTGCTTACATGCCCATGTGTCTGTCCTCAGCATGCTGTGGTGTTCCAGTGAATCACAGCGTAAACTTTAGGACCACCATCTCATCTTCAGACCATGCACTTTACAGCCTTCTGGACTTAATAACTATTGAGTTCAACACCTTCCAAACTGTGAACCAACTCCCATTCTTCCCTTTACTTGTTACATTCTGTTATCATGTTCCGTCTCCCCTCCACCCATCCCAGTGGGACTGTCTTCTCTTTCAAGTCTAGCAGTTAGGCACACCATTATTCTGCCATTCTCACATTTCGTTCACTTAATCTGAACTACCAACGTCTTTTCTCTACCAGCACTCTGTACCCCACCACTGCAACAACTCCCTGCAACTATAGCATAAATGCTGCCCCCTCCACACTTCACTTCAGCTCTGACGAAGAGTCATCTAGACTCAAAACGTTAGCTTGCCCTTTCTCCATGGATATTGCCTGACCTGCTGTGATCTCCGACATTTGTTGTTTTCAGTAGATTAAACATGGGCTTGAGTTGTCTTCCAAATTTCACTGCAGAATGGTGGCTATGAAACTGACCTCATTTTACAGGCTAAGAAAATAATGAATACGGTTTTGCAGAACTTTGCACTGCCAGTAGGGAATCTCTCACAGCAGGCAGCTTCGAAAGAAATCCGACACACACACACACACACACACACACACACACACACACACAGACTGTGCTTTTTTCCGTTTGAAATTTTGCTGGATGCATTGTGGGCTTGCTGACAATGTGCCTCGCAGAATTTATCATATACTGCATTTGCAAAGGGCATATTCAAGGATATAAAAAAAAGTCTACATCATTTGCTGGAAATAATAATGTTTCTGAATGCCAAATTCGACCTACTTCTGAGCTTCCATGGCCGGCACTTTATAACTGTAACAAGAGGTACATAATGCACCCTGTACAAATGATGCAACTACTAATGCACTTCTGGAGTGCTGTGTATGGTTCTGTTCACTATAGGAAGGATATTATTAAGCTGGAGAGGGTTCAGAAAAGGTTTGCCAGGATGTTACCAGGACTGAAAGGCTCCAAATATAAGGAGATGCTGGATAAGGCTGGGATTTTTTCCACTGGAACATAGGAGGTTGAGGGGTAAAAGGTCTTTTCCTTAGGGTAGGCGAGTTCAAAACTACAGGGCATATTTTTAAGGTGCAAGGAGACAAATTTAAAGGGGATGTGAGGGGAACTTCTTCACACAGAGGGTGGTTCATACATGCAATGAGCTATCAGAGGAAGTGGCAGATGCAGGTAACAGTCTAAGAATCTTTATAGTGCGGAAAGAGACCATTCAGCCCATCAGTTACAAGTTAAGTACAGTTACAACATTTAAAAGACACTTTGACAGGTACATGAATCAGAAAGGTTTAGAGGGATGTGCGCCGAATGCAAGCAAATGGGACTAGTTTAGTTTGGGAAACCTGATCAGCTTGGATGAGTTGGACTGAAAGCTCTGTTTCCGTGCTGCATAACTCTATCACTCTAAGACCTAATACCTCAACTCAGAAATAGCTCCTAAACAACTCCCAAACTGAAGGAAACAATTTCTTTTAATCCGATAATTACTCAGATCATGAGACAATGTTTGCAGTATTATCTTCAAATACTAAAATGAATGAATGCCCTACAATATATGGGGAGACAGGCTCTTTGAAAGCAATTTTTGACAGGATTCCCACAGGCATTCTGCAGGAACGTGTACCTGTTAAGGACCAAACCAAATTAAGGTATTTCCAGGCAAACTTTTTACAAGGATTTCATAATATGGAAGTTACTAGCTCAGTTAGATGACAGGAAATACCAGCTAATTACTGCCATGCAGTTATTAGCAGTTTAAATGAGTAAACAATGAAGGGTCTAGGCTCGAAACGTCAAGCTTTCCTGCTCCTATGCTGCTGCTTGGCCTGCTGTGTTCATCCAGCCCCACACCTTGTTATCTCGAACAAAATAGGACACAGGTTCAAACAGCGCTGTTGTCTTCTTTCATTTGACATAGCATCAATGCAGAAATGGAAATTTACCACTGCAGTCCATTTGGTGCAGGAACACTCAGAATGCCATTAGGAAGTCCCAAGATTTTGACACAGCAACACTGAAGGAACAATATATTTCCAAGTCTAGACGATGAGTAGCTTGGAAGAGTACTTGCAGGAGGTGATGCTGCCTTTCTCCATGCCTTTTTATCTGCTGCCCTTGTCCTTCTAAATGGAAGCGGTGGAGGGTTTGGAAGGTGCGGGCTAAGAGGCCTTGGTGAATTTTTGTAGTGCATCTTGCAGATGGTACATACTGATGCGACTGAGTGTCGGTGGTGGAGGGAGTGGATGCTTGTGGATGTGGTGCCAACCAAATGGGCTGCTTTGTCCTGGATGGTTTCAAGCTTCTTGAGTGTTGTTGGAGCTGCATCCATCCAAACAAGTGGGGAGTGTTCCATCACACTGCTGACTTGTGCCTTGTAGATGGTGGACAGGCTTTGGGGAGTCAGAAGGTGAGCTACTTGCTGCAGGATTCCTAACCTCTGCCCTACCTCACTTAGTATTCTTTACTGTATAAGGATAGGGGCATTTAGCAGGGGAGTAAAAGATTGATTTGTGGAACAAGGTGTTTAACCAGGAAGTGTTAAATTCCTGCATGTTAATTTCTTGATTTGGGGGAACAAATCACATACTTAGTATCAGCAAATAGAAATCAGAACAGCATGAGTTTCCTCACAAGAAGCATAAGAAGGAGCACCTTGGAGAGCTGTGGAGGCTAGATCACAAAGTATTTGAAAAAGAGGTCAATAGATTTTGAAATACTGAGGAGTTGAGGGCTATGAGGAACTGGCACGAAAGTGGGAGTTGAAATCTGGGGAAGATCAGCCATGATTTTCTAGAATGATGAGGCAAGCTTAAGGGGCTGAATGGCTGAACACTCCTCTTATTTCTTGTGTTTTTATGTAGAATTAGAATTCTAGTCAAGTACAAAACTCAAGTACAAAGTACTTAGTTACAAACCTTAGGTACAAAGTAGATCAGGTACAAAGATAGAGAAATAAAGACAAAAGCTAAAAGTTCTACATTACAGTTCTTCATAGTATAAATTGGGAAAATAAAGAAATAAAATGAAAGAATAAATATTACAGTCTTTATATAGCTTGCATTCGCTCCATGCTTTCCTACATGTGTCAATACTTATGCAAGAATAAGACCCATAATTTGCTCAGGAATACTTTCCTTTCAAACCAGTAAAGGATAAAAACGATTTGCGATGAAACATCCCCAGTCTTTCAGAAGGTCCTTAGCACTGCTCTTTTTGCCAAGACTGTGGCAACTCCCATCATGGAGATGGCAGTGGTGCTGGGTTCACTTCATATTCAATGAGGGCACTGGCATTTCAAAATAACATTGTGGGAGCAGTGCAGTGGGGTCGGAACATGGGATTCATCCAGGCACAGGGTTCCTGTCCCTGCTTTGAAAATCCAGCCCCTGAATGCCTGAGCCCAATAATCTGTCTTGGTGTGCACTATGTTTGTGGTTGTTCATTGGTTCATACTTCATTAGCCCAGATACATTTCTAGGATCTTCTGTTGGAGGTGCAGGTAGAGGTGGTGATTGTATCATGATAGTGAATAAAGAAAATCGAAAGAAATAAAATGCTTGTGTTTATAAAGAAGCTCTCATAAGCAATGTATGTCATAAAACACTTCGCAGCCACTTAAATACATTTGAAGTGTAGCCTCAAATAGCCTCACCTTATTTTTAAACTGTGTCCCCCCACCGAGTTCCAGTTTTTTTCCATGAAGGAACACATCTTTCAGCATCCACTGTATCATATCACCTCGGAATCAAAATGTTTCATGAAGATCAGCTAAACTCCAAAGAATTAGGCCCAACCTGCTCAATTGGTCTTTATAGGACAATCCCTCATTACAGGAGTCAGTCAAGTGAACCTCCTTTGGTCTGCTTTAAATGCAGGTTTGTCTTTACTTAACTAAGGGAATCTGAGAATTGTAATGGCACAGAAAGAGGCCATTTGGCCTATTATGCCTATACTGATAAAGACCAACACAGCCCACAAGACCAAACAGTACACAGGACTCCAGGTGCAGTCTCAGCAATGTACAGTTGTAGTTAGACTTTCCGACTTTAATATTTTACCTACCCCTTGCAATAAAGACCAATGTTCCATTTGCCTTCCTAATGACTTTAGGTATACACTTACCAACGTTTTATGGTTTATGTACAAAGACACGTAGTTTCCCTGGTACTGCAGCATTCTGCTGTCTCTCTCCATTTAAACAATATTCTGCTTTTCTGTTCTTCCTAGGAAACTGGAGAACCTCGCATTTTCTCATATCATATTCCATTCATAAAACTTTTGCCCACTCACTTAATCTGTCTACAGGAAGTCCCCAATTTACAAAAAAACTGACTTAGGAATGCTTGTACTTGTGAACAAGATCTCATATTAACAATAATTTTAAAGATCCGACATGCAAATGTTACTCGTTCTTGCACATGGCTATTTTATATCGTATTATATTGTGTTCGAACTTGTGTACAAATTGACTCCCTAACGAACTCAGGAACAGAAACCTATTTGTAACCTGTGGACCTGCCCATACATCCCCTTGCTGTCCCTTTGTATCCTCCTCATGTTTTGTTTTCTGACCTATCTTTGTGTCATCAGCAAGCGTGTCTACAATCCAACTGGACCCTTCATGTAAGTTGCAAATATAGAATACAAATAGTTGAGACGCAAGCAGTGATTCCCAGAATCAGGCTCCACTCGGTTACAGTTTGCCAAACTGAAGATGATCCGTCTATCCATCGAGACTGTCTGTTTCCTGTTATTTAGATAATCCTCGATCTAGGGTAATTTGTTATCCCTATGAGCTCTTATTTTGAATAGTTACCTTTCATGTGCCATCTTATTGAATGCCTTTTAAAAATCGAAAAGCACTATATTTACAGGTACCCCTTTATCCACTCTGCATTTAGATTCTCAAACAAAAACCCCAATAAATTTGTCAAATGGGATCTTCCTCTCTCAAAACCATGTTTTGATTATCTTTGACTTATGTATTTATTGTCACATGTATTTTGTTACAAAATACAGTGAAAAGTGTTGTACAGGCATTGCCAGTCTCCGGCGCCACCTTAAAACACAGAAAAATAAACCGAAACATGGAAAATAAGGGCACAGAAATGATGAAATAAAGCTTTGTGGCACTCTGGTGTCTTATGATTTTCTAAATGACCCACTTTTACCTCCTTAATAAGGGTTTTAATTATTTTTCCAATGACAGATGTTAGGCTGACTGTCCGATGGTTTTTTCAGTGTTTTTTTCTCTTTGAACAGCACTACACCTGTTTTCCAACCGGCTGGTACCTTTTCAGATTCTCGTGAATTTTGGAAACTTACAACCAATGCATCCAGTGTTTCTGCAGCCACTTTTTCAAACCACTAAGCTGTAGGCATTAGGTTCAGGAGACTTGACTTCAGTCCCATTATTGTGATGCCACAGTGTTGACACTGAAAAATCACAATTATCTGTTTCATTCTAAACCCTGAGACCTCTCCCTGTTGCTCTTTCCTCTACAATCTTTGGGCTTTCAACTTGTTGATTTTCCTCATCTTCAACCTTGTCGGTGTCCCGCACTATGACAACTGGTTCTCAGACAACAAAATAAATACTCTGCAGGGAAAAAAAAACACCCTCTTGTTTTAGAAAGAAAGTGACGTCATTTCAAAATAAGTGAAATAACACTGTTGATAACTTTCTTGCCTAGCTAATGAACAGGGGCTTTGTAAATCACGCTGGGGGATAATCAATAATCCTCATTTTATGAGGAGCAGTGTCACATTTCCCAGCAGACAATGAGCTCCCAGGAACATCATTCAGTGCAGCTTCAGTTTGTAAAGTCCCGCTGGTGCCCCACACCTACACTAGACAATAAGCAAATACCCGTCGCTACAGTAACAGGTCTTACATTTACAACAGGGAACACTTCTGTTGGGGTTGCTAATCCGATGAAAGTCCTGAGGTCCGGGACTGGGGGCGGGAGGACTTACATTCATATATCACCTTTCACAACCACTGGATGTCTCAAAATATTTTAAAGCCAATTAAAGTACGTTTGAAAGGTAGTCATTGTTTTAGTGACAAAGATCTGTGCATAGTAAGATCCCACAAACGGCAATATAGTAATGATCAGATGATCCGTTTGCAGGACACTGAGGATAACTCTTCTCTTATATTACTAGGTAACTTCCCTCATATTTCATCTTCTACCCATTATTGTTTTCTTAGTTATTCTCTGCTGATTTTTAAAGGCTTCCTAATCCTCTGGCTTCCCACTAATCTTCACCATATTGTTTGCTTTTTCTTTTTAGGCTGTCACTGATGTTCCTTGCTAGGCCCGGTTGCCTCATCCTCCCCTTAGTATGCATCTTTTTCCTTGGGATGAATTCCCACTGTGCCTCCAGAATTACCTCCAGAAACTCCGGCCATTGCTGCTCCACTGTCTTCCCTGCTAGGCTCCCTTTCAGATCAACTCGGGCCAGCTCCTCCCTCATGTCTTTGTAGTTATCTTTACTCAATTGTAATATCGTTACATCTGATTCCAGCCTCTTCCTCTCAAAGTGCAGGATGAATTCTATCATACTATGGTCACTACCCCGTAGCAGTTCCTTCACTTTAAACTGCCTGATCAGGTCTGCCTCATTACACATCACTAAATGCAGAATTGTCTGTCCCCTAGTGGGTTCTACCACAAGCTGCTCCAAAAACATCATCTCATAGACATTCCACAAATTCCTTTTCTTGGGATCTGCTACCAACCTGATTTTCCCAGTCCGCCTGCATATTGAAGTCTTCATAATTATTGTAATAGTGCCTTCCTTACATGTCTTTTCAATCTCCCGATCTATTTTCTTCCCCACATCCTGACTACTGACTACTAGGAGACCCACCAGGGTCCTTTCTTCTTTTGCGGTTCCTCAACTCCATCCTCACGGATCCTACGATTCTGATTCTATATTACTTCTTGCTCCTGATTTAATTTCATTTCTTACTAACAAGACAACCCCGCCCTCTCTGCGCATCTGCTTGTCCTTTCGATAGGATGTGTATCCTTGGATATTTAGTTCCCAGCCCTGATTCCCTTGCAGTCACATCTCTGTGACACCCAAAACACCTTAGCTGGCAATTTCAATTTGCACTACATTTACCTTGTTTCGTATACTGTGTGCATTTATGTACAACACCCTCCGTCCTGTGTTGACTGTCCCCATTCTCATTGTTGTCCCTTTATCTGCAGTGCCTGAAGTTACATTACCGACCCTTTCCAAACTCTCTACCCTATTAACCGTTCTAGAAACACTAATAACCTCTGCTGAGCCCTCCCTCCTTTAACTTTCCATTCAACTCATCATACAGCCACTAGTTAGTTTAAAGCCCTATCCATAGCCCTAGTTATGCAATTTGCCAGGACTCTGGTCCCAGCATGATTCAGGTGGAGCTTGTTCCATTAGAACAGCTCCCTCCTTCCCCAGTACTGGTGTCAGTGTCCCATGAAATTGGACCCATTACATTTTGAAGCAACCTCCTGTGTTGCTTGTTGGAAGAGGGCAGGTTCAAAGTGGAGGAGGCTCCTGTTTCAGATAATTTGAACTTTAATCTCTGACCCACCTGTTATTTTTGGGAGCTATGTTTTATCGTAATGATCCAATTTACTTGAGTACCATTGGTAAAAGTTTGGAAACAAGGGCATAAGCACAAAGGGTTGAGGGAGAATATTTAGGAACAAGTTCAGGGTGATGGAGGCATCTGAGCCTACTAAAGGCCTGGAGCAGATAAAATAATGTAAGCTGCAATTATAAAGCAAATGTACAATATTAAGCATAAAGGATTCGATCAAACCATCTCTACTAAGCAGTTATTTGAATAAGTGAACAATAAGGATGTTAAATTAAAGCATGGTTCACATTTACTATTGCTGAGACAGAATACTAGGCAAACAGTTAGAGGAATAGATTTTGCCCGAGTGTCAAATGGTACTGGAATAATAGTAAAGTTTTAGAAAGAGCTCAGGACTGAGTTCCTGATGGACAGATAGCGCTGCCTCAAACTCTGCACCAAAACAAGTCTGATTTCACAGAGTTCACAATGCATTAACACGATGGCCTGCAATCTCTTCACAATCTTTCACGAGCAATTTATAATCGGTTTATGTTCCAATGCACTTTCAGTGCATCCTGCTGTTATTTCAGAGCTGTTTTTTAAGCATTAAAAGGTGAAGGGATACTGGCAGGTAAAAAGGGAAATCCTAAGTTGACTTAGACATACATTAAATCCTTGGTATCCACGAAATCACGAATCGTGAATTTACCTGTGTTAAAAATCATATCTGTGATTTTTTAAAATCTATTTTTAAATGAGCACTGCAGTCACTAATTTCATTAAGCGCGGTGGTTCTCAGGAATGGAACCTTCACAGATATGGAGGAATTACTGTACATTTAAGGATGAGAGGATAATAATGAAAAGATTGGGGCCCATTACTAATCGCAGTAATAATTACTGCACACAGCCAAAGGTAGTGTTTCAGAGATAGTAGGAACTGCAGATGCTGGCGAGTCTGAGATAACAGGGTGTAGAGCTGGATGAACATAGCAGGCCAAGCAGCATCAGAGGAGCAGGGAGGCTGATGTTTCAGGCCTAGACCCTTCTTCAGAAAGGCAGTTTAGAAGAAGGGTGTGTTCATCCAGCTCTACACCTTGTTATCTCGAATGTAGGTAGCCTTCTAACTGAATACTTTGTGTCAGTGCTTGCTCATGAGAGGAACCATATGGGTATAGAAATCAGGGAGAAGGTCTGTAATACAATTAAATAAATTAGCATTGACAGGAGATTGAGTGGTCTGGCAGATTCGAATGTAGATAGAATCCAGCACCAAATGAAATGCATCTTGTGTTGTTGAGCAAGGCAAGGGTCAAAATAGCAGAGGCATTCACAATTTTCAACTCCTCTCTGGCCACAGGAGTGGTGCTGGAGGACAGGAAGACAGCCAGTAAGGTACCATTACTCAAGAAACAAGTAAGGATTAAATCTGGAAGCTATAAGCCAGTCAGTCTAACCTTAAATGTTGGTTAGGCCACAACTAGAGTATTACATGCAGCTCTGTAATCCATATTATAGGAGGGACGTGATAGCAATGGAGGGGGTGCAGAGGAGCTTGATATAGTGGGGAGTGTGGAGCGGAATGGGATTGTTTTCCTTGGAGCAGAGGGGCAATGATTCAGTTGTATAAAATTGAGGAGCAGAGATAGGGTGGACAGAAACGCTTCCCTTGATGGAGGGATCATCAACCAGGGGGCATAGATGTAAGGTAAGGGGCAGGATGTTTAGAGGGAAGTGAGGAGAAACATTTTCACCCCAAGAGTGGTGGGAATCTGGAACTGACTGCCTCACAATAGAAATATTTAGTTATGCACCCATGATGGCATTGGAATCTAGAAAAATGTGGTGGTGGGATCTTATAGAAACATAAAATTATCAAGGTAATAGATAAGATAGAAGCAAGGAGGTTGTTTCCACTGGAGGGTGAAACTAGAACTAGGGTCACAGCCTCAAAATGAGGGGGAGCAGATTTAGGACTGAATTAAGGAGAAACTACTTCACCCAAAGGGTTGTGAATCTGTGGAATTCCCTGCCTGGCAAAACAATTGAGACCAGCCCATTGAATGTTTTTAGTGCAAACAGATCTTTGAACAGCAAAGGAATTAAGGGTTATGATGAGTGGGTGGGTAAGTGGAGCTGAGTTCTTAAAGATCAGCCATGATCAAATTGGATGGCAGAGCAGGCTCAATGGGCCAAATACCTACTTTTTCTCCTAACTTCTAATGTTCTTATGTTTTGTAATGGTTTGTGTTAAGGAAAGTAAGCAACAAGTATTTCATATTAAAAATTGCATTAAACAACTGACTGAATAGATTGACAATAGGAGCCTTATTTATCAGTTTATTTTGGATTTGCGGGTCAGCTTGATTTAACCTCGAGGCAGACGTGTGCATTATATGCTGCCATGTTTCTACACTGTACAATATAAGTTGCTTACGTTAGTTCAATGTTATGAATTGGGAAACACCATCACAAATTCAGCAAGGATCTGTCTCAATCTTTCCTCACTATTTGCAGACATAGTCTGTTTCACAGCATGATTTTTATTCAAAGTATCAACACTGATCAAAATATTCATCCATCCTAACCCCAATCAGGGCTTTCTCAAAGGTAACAACTTGCAGCAACTCAAATTGATGACATGGTTGTTTGACAAACACACTGCATGACGTAGGTGCCAACAGTGGCTCAGTGGCACTGCTACCTCACAGCGCCAGGGACCTGGATTCGATTCCACCCTCGGGTGACTGTCTGTGTGGAGTTTGCATATTCTCCCAGTGTCTGTGTGGGTTTCTTCTGGGTGCTCCAGTTTCCTCCCACAGTCCAGAGATGTGCAGGTTAGGTGGATTGGCCATGCTAAGTTGCCCCATAGTGTTCAGGGATGTGTAGATTAGTTGGGTTATAGGGGGAGGGGTTTGGGTGGGATGCTCTGAGGGCCAGTGTGGACTTGTTGGGCTGAAGGGCCTGTTTCCACAGTGTAGGGATTCTATGATGTGATCTAGGAATATCATTATTTAATTTTATTAAATTATTTAAACAGGCAACGACACACTGCAGCAGCACAGAGCTGCGCCAAAAAGAAGAAGACTACCTCTTCCCTGTATTCAAATACAATGGATACCAAAAAACTGGGTCAGAAGATGCCTATTACACGAACGACACCAGGAAGATACTACACGCCCCAACACACTCATCACGCTACCTTATATCAGGAACACATCTGAACTGACCACAAGACTCCTACGACCGCTGGGCATCAGGGTAGGACACAAACCCACACCAACCCTATGCCAACTGCTCACCTGAACCAAAGACCCACCACCCACTATGGACAAGATCAATGTCATATACAAGATTCCCTGCACAGACTGTGAGAAACACTACATCGGAATAACAGGAAGAAAATTAACAACAAGGGTACACGAACATCAATTGGCTACAAAAACACATGACCAATATTCACTCATCTCTATCCACATGGATAAGGAGAACTAGCAATTTGACTGGGACAGCACCAAGATCCTGGAACAGGTGAAGCAGAGACAATCACGGGAATTCCTAGAAGCCTGGTACTCCACGAAGAAAGCCATCAACAAATACATAGAGCTCGACCCCATATACGCCCCACTGTGAAGGAAAACCGGAAGTGAGGTAATCCAGCTCAACGGACTCCAGAGTTTAAATAACAGGCGGGAAAACACAACGGCGCTACATCAGAGGCTGCACTGACGATGTTACCCAGCAGGGTAATGACATGTCTGCGGTACAACGAACCAGCTCGGCGAGCCAACCGACCTCAACATCCACAAACCGAGCTACAAATCTACTCCAAAACCTTAGAATGTCTACTCTGGTAGGATATGAAAGTATCATTCAGTTTAGAGGACAACAAGGAAGTGATTGAAAGTCTGTGCAATTAAGATTCAAGGTTAAGTTTTGGGAGGAAGGATATAACCAATGTCAACATTTTTTAAAAAGGCATAAGGAGGGAAACATATTAACTCCAGCCTTTGCAGCTCCCAGAATTCAACTATCCTTGGAAACAAGTCAACAAGCTCATTCAACTATTTCAGTCGGGTGAACAGAATGACGGTGCATGGAAATGCAATGTGGAGGGAAAGAAAGCTACTGAGTGGTTTATTTCATTTGCAATCGGAGGACCACTTGGTAAGCTGTTCCAAAGCGCTTCAGAAAGGAGAGAGACGTCTCGTCTTCTGAGAGGAGTTCCATAATGGTGGTGTTTGAGTTGGGTAAAAACAAGTAGGGGTTTAGGTGGTGGAGCTTGGAAGTGTGAGGCTAAACTAGCAGGAGGCCTTGCCAGTAAAGGCAGGCCACAAACAAGAGGGTGACAAGGAGATTAGGGTTAGAAAAATGGGTGGGATATGCTGGGACTGATTCTCTATTTTGGTTTTCTCTCCAGACGGCGCATCTTTGAACTCTGGGAGGAAACTAGAGCAAACTCACATAGTGACAGGGAATGTGCAAACTCCCCACAGTCAGTCACCTGAGGCTGGAATTGAATTCAGGTCCCTGCTGCTATAAGGCAGCAGTGTTAGGTACCGTGCTGCCCTGCAGCATTAGCCACAGGTACACATTCCAGTTGCAGTCAAGATGGTGATCAAGAATAGGCGCCTGAAGCTGGTTTTCACTCTTTGCGGCATCCGCAGTATTTTTGTATTTCACCCTTTGTAGCCTTGAGTTTTGGATGCCGCTTACAAAGCCCCTGAAGTCACTGTGTCCGACAAAACTCCAGAAATCTGGTATCAAGCTAGATTTTTCCAAACATTCACCTGGCAGATCAATCTCCTGAGTACTTTCACATCGATACTTCCATGGCTCATTGCAAAAGACAACTGCTTCTTCCATTCACAAGGATGAAACTGGTTTTTATCTTCTAGCAATACAACTGAACAGTGCAATCTAATTGTACCAGGGACATAGTGGAGTACTGGGTATGTCACTGGATGACTACTCCACAGCCTTGGGTTAATGCTCTGGGATATGGGTTCAAATGCCATGGCTGATAGAATTCAATTGAAATTAATAAAATCCATGGTTGATAGTTAGTTTCATAGTGACCATTACTGAAACTATCATTGTTTTTACAACAAATCATCTATCTCACTAATGTCCTTCAGGGGACAAAAACTGGCCTCCTTACCTGGTCTAATCTCTATGTGACTCCAAACCCACAGCAATTTGATTGACGCTGGATGCCATCCAAAATGGCTAAGCAAGCCACACGGTCTACTGGCAATTAGGGACGGGCAACAAATGTTGGTCTTGCCAGTAGTGCCCTCATCATATGAAAAAAAATCTAGGTTAATGTTTCATAAACATTGGCAGTCACCCACAGGCTAAACCAAACAACCAACGGTAAAACGACACTGCCACAAAACATTTAAAAAGAATGACAGACAAATTACATTTGACATTGAGTTTCAATCTAATTTAAAGTAAGCACTCTCCAAACACCAGATGGGTGCCTCCAGCCACCTTTTAATCAACCCTCAATGCCAGTCTGGCTCTGCATGCCTGACATCATTAAAGGGGATCAGAATGTTTGTGCAGTTATTTCGTTTCAATTTCCTTTGCTAAGAAATTTCACGTACATCTTGGGTTCACGCACTTGAGAGGAGTATTTAAGCCTGAAATAGGCTTTCTATCGAACAGCAAAAAACAAGGACCTGTCTCCTTCTCAGGGGGATACAAATGATCACGAGGCACCTATTGGGCATTCTGGACAATATTGATCCCTCCACCGACATGATTAAAATGGATTAAATGGTCATTACTGCGTTGAAGCTCACTGTGTTAAATTGGCTGCTACTTCTCCCATATCAGTGCCTACACTTTAAAAAAGGCTACAAAGTGCTTTGGGACTTCCAGAGGTTGTGACAAATACAATAAAAGGTTCAATTTTTTGGAATAACTGTTTTAAGCAGTCTCTTAGAAAGTAAGTTTTCATTTCTGTTTTGCTAAATCATAATTATAGGTGATATATCTGCAGTAACAGCCTATCCAGTTCAAAACCAATTAGGGGATGGGGGAGGGGGCTGGATCAACAAAATAAAACCGCTTCAACTTTCAATCCTTTCTTGGAAACTTAAAACAGTGTAATCCCCAAAACTCCGTTTCCCTCCTTATACAGAAAATAAAGCCTAATCGTATTTTTTAAAAGGGCCCTAATGGTGCAACATCCCTTTTAAAATAGTGTACAGGAAACCTCCTGCAGCATCCTTTTGCGTGCTGTAACATTACGGCACATTTCACTCTCAGTTTGAAGGGGGGAAGGATGGGCCTAAGACTTGCATTTTAAACTTAAACAGGGCAACTAATTGGTCATTAAAGCTGAAGTGAACTGGCACACTAGGCTAAGAGGCAGATGAATCGAGATGTCGTGGCAGACATTGAAGGGGGTATTTCAGAATACTCAGAATGAGTCCATTCCTACTATAAAACAAAGTTCTATGTGGAGATCTCACCAACGATGACTGACTAAATTAAGCAAACCATCCAATTTAAGGGAAAAGCATCTGTTGGACAAAGGTGAGAGTCAGGACAGATGATGCAGGTATTTAAAAAGGAAAACAATAAGTAAATTTAATGCTGATCCTCTAGAGAGTGAGAATAGAGTGGTAATAACGGATATTAAGAAACAGCAGATGAAATGAACAAATATTTTCCTTCTGTCTTCCGTATAGAGAATGCAAGAAAGATCCCAGAAATAGCTGTAAATTAGGAAGTGGAAGGCAAAGAAGAGCTTGGTAAAATTACAGGGAGTGATAATAAGCAAACTAATGGAGCTGTAAGCTGACAAGTCTCTGGGACTTGAGGGACCTCAGCCTAGGATCTTAAAAGAACTGACTAATGAGGTAGTATCTGCGTTAATGTTAATTTTCCAACATTTGTTAGATTCTGGAAAAGTTCTATCAGACAGGAAAGCAGCAAATATAACCTCACTATTCAAGAACAGAGGGAGGCAGGAAATATTAAATTATGGGCCAATTAGCTTGATGGGGTCAGTGTCAAAATCTATCATTATTGAGGTTATAGGTATTCTTTGAAGAAATGAGATACTGTGTATAAAAGGGGTCTTGTACTTACCTTTAATAGGCACTCATAGGGGAGGGGAGGTAATGTAGTAGCATGAATAATGTATTGGCTGGCTGGCTGGCAGAAAACAGATAAATGGGTCTTTTTCTGATTGGCTGTGATGAACGGAGTCCCACAGGGGTCTGTGCTGAGGCCTCTGCATTTTATAATTAAATCAATGATTTAATGAGAGCATCAATGGGCTAAATTTGCAGATGACACAACAATACGAAAGCAAATATGTAGTGAACAGGGCAAGAGGAGTATGTAACTGGACATAGACAGGTTAAGGAGATAAAAATCTGGCAGATGGAGTATAATGTGGGAAAATGTAAAGTTGTTCACTTTGGCTGGGTAAAACACAGCATTGTTCAAACGGAGATAACAAGGTGTGGAGCTGGATGAACGCAGCAGGCCAAGCAGCATCATAGGAGCAGGAAAGCTTGACGTTTCGGGCCTAGACCCTTCATTTCTGATGAAGGGTGTAGGCCGAAACGTCTAGCTTTCCTGCTCCTATGATGCTGCTTGGCCTGCTTTGTTCATCCAGCTCCACACCTTGTTATCTTGGATTCTCCAGCATCTGCAGTTCCTATTATCTCTGATTGTTTAAACAGAGAATGAGTGCAGAATTCTGAGGTGCAGAGGGATCTAGGCATTCCAGCACATGTATCACAGACTGTGCACAGATACAGCAAGAATTTAAAAAGGCTAATGGGATGCTATCCATTAATATGAGATGAATTGAACATAAAAGTAAGGATGTTATGCTTCAGTTATTCAGAGCAATTGTGAGACTGTAAAAATGTAAATGTTTTGGAGGTGGCTCAGAGAGGGTTGACTTGACTGATGCGTGGAATGAATGGGTTGTCTTACAAGGAAAGATGGACAGGCTGGGCTTGTTTCCATTGGGGTTTAGTCAGAGTCCTGAAGAAGGGTAATACCTGAAACGTTGACTTCTCCTTTCCTCCAGAGGCTGCCTGGCTTGCTGTGTTTTTCCAGCCTCCTGTTTGTCTTCCTTGTTCGCACTGGAGTTTAGAACAGTGAGGGGTGACTTGATTGAAAAGTATAAGTTCCCGAACAGTGTTGACAAAGTGGACATGGAAAGGATGTTTCCCCTTGTGGATCACTACAGAGTAGGGGGCATTGTTTTAGAATTAGGGGTCATCCTTTCAGAACAAAGCTGGGGAGAAATGTTTTTTTTTCTGAGGATTGTGCTACTTTGAAGCTGTCTGTCTCAGAGAGCAGCAGAGGCAGGGTCAGGAAATTTTTTTTAAGACAGAGGTAGAAAAATTTTTGTTAGGCAGGGGAATCAAAGGTGGATGTGAATGTAAAATTCAAAACATAAATAGAACAACTGTGATTTACTGAATAGCAGGGACAGAATGGCCTACTTCTGCTCCTAATTCTTATGTTTGTGTGGATAAAAGCACTGAACTTTACAGAGTCATTTCTTCAGTAGTGAAACAGAGGAAAGCTTCAAATTTAAACAGGCCCAGGCCATTCAGCCCCTTGATCCCATTCACATGTGATATGGTTACTGCATTTTTACGATTTCAAAGGGAGTAGTGAGTGCTGTTTCAACTTGTCCAGAACAGTTGAGCCTTGAAGGGGAAAATTCACAACTGGTCCATGGGAACAATGGCCTAGAATTTGCTTAAAAAGTAATGGTGACCTACTGTCTTATTAACATGCAAACAGGGCACGTTTGTAGTGAGGAAGCAACGTCTCTACAATTGCAAATCATCACAGGTGCCTCAATGCTTTACTCTGCTTCACTGTTAGTTTTTGGGAAAATAGCTTCTCACCCTTAACTCTCCCACGGTTTTCAAGAACATCTGCATTGGGACATTGCACATCAATGAAACCTGTCAGACAAAGTTAACAGCACAGCTGCCCCTTAAACAATATGATGGTTGTTAATATCTGTCAAGCAACCTCTTTGGTCCAAAAAGTGAACAACTTGAAGTGTGGAATCTCATTCTTTCAGGTTACGAACTGTTGGAGATTTTTAAAATGTCAACTTTTAAAATTGAACCTTTTTTTCTTACTTCTATTTGTCCCTTTGTTCTCTCATTCTTAATCTAATCTTTCTCCCCTCTCCCATTGTTTTTTGTGCCTGATTTAAGAGTGAAATCATCCACATACACACATGAATTCACCCTCCTTCTTTGACCCCTCTCTATTTCTCAATCCTTAACCCTCATTGATGAAGGACATAAACTACTTGCTCTGTTGTTCCCCAGATGCCCACACTTCCAACAATTGAATAGGCAAAGATTTTAAATTCTCTGAAGGTGTAAAAGCAAGAAAAACTAGCAAGCAAAATCTGACCTGATATTTTAGTGGCAGGTTGGTCAGTAAGCCCTATACTAGAATCCCTTACTAAGGAGATGGTGGAGCAGTTTGTGTCGAATCATACAAAGGAAAATTATATTTGTTTCAGATATAGTATTAACGTTCTTGGAAACAGAATGCCAGTAAGTTGGGATGTAACATGTGATAATGATGTCGCGTCGTAGACCAATAATTAGAGATTTCTGGCTGTGACTAATCAATAACTCAACTATTACTGCTGTATCCTATTAGTACCCAGGTGGTATAGGCAAACCAGGGGAGCTGGTGGGTTTTTCTTATTCCATTCCCCTTCCTATACACTGAGATATGAAAGTAAAAGGAAAAAAAATTCTTTGAAAAACATAGCAGTTGACAGAAAGTGAGATTCGGGTGACAGTTCTGCACTCAAAAATTAAAGTTGTTATTCTCTCTCAGATGCTGATGAACCTGCCTAGCGTTCCAACATTTGCGCTTTTTATTTCAATTTCTTCACTTTGCCGCGGATTCAAGCTATTTCCTTATCTCACTGCAGAATGTGACGCCTGACATTTCACCAGGAATTTGTAAGAATAGTTAGTGAGGATCTCCTACCAGGAGATGTCCTTCACCTTCACAGCTTACCTCATGATGAAATCATGTGAGTTGATGTCTGCTCCGTAGTGAGAATGATGGAGGTTTCCAGAATTCCCCACCACTGCACAGCGCCGACAGCGAGAACGGTTCCACGAGGTGTAGGGATTCTCTCCGGGCACAGTGAGGAAGAGTTTAGACAAAACGTCCTTCAGGTCATGCGGTTTGAATTGTGGCTGAAGCATCTGGAAGGTGCAGGGCAAGAAGGAAGTCACTATGAGACTAAAGAACAGCAAATAGCAGATGAGAAACCAGACTGAATGCTCAGTAAGAGGAAGAAATGCCACTCTATTTATCAAACTATCTCACCCATTCGATGTCCAATGTTAATCCTCATTTAACTCTCAATGGAATTATTAAACTCTCCTTTTCAGACATACAGGCTTCCATTGTAACAACAGAAACATGTTTCTAACCAAAGAACTATAAAGTGGAGAAATATACCTTTTGATTGCATCTCCCAGCTAGTCCTAAAACAGGAATGTCTGATTGTAAGTGCAGTAGGACTGCCAGGCACTGGTCACCACTTCAGTGCATCCCTACGTAAACAGTTACAGTAACAAGCAGTCAGACCCCTGACATGTAGTTATTCAACATCACAGTTATCCAGCTCATCAACTGAAATTTGGATACCTGGCAGCAGGGCTTATATGTAGTATAATGGATACCCAGGAGTGAGTTACAGACTGGAATCCAACCCAGCAATTCACATTGTTTATGTGTAGAATAATGGATAGCCTAGGGTGACCTACAGGCTGGAATTTAGTTGTTGGGTTCAAATGGTTTATATACAGAATAATGGATACCCAGAATTGAGTTACTGACTTGTAATCTAATGGAGGGGTTTGGATGGTTTATATATAGAATAATGGATACCTGCTAGTAAGTTACTGATGAGAACAGTTCAGCTCATTTATAAAAAATGGATAGCCATGTGTTAGTTACAGGTGGATTTTAACTTTCCAAACATACCCTGGGACTGCCATGGTGTTAAGGGCTTGGATAAAGAGGAATTCGTGAAGTGTGTGCCAGAAAATTTTCTGATTCGGTATGTGGATGTACCCACTACAGAAAGTGCAAAATTTGATCTACTCGTGGGAATTAAGGCAGGGCAGGTGACTGAAGTGTCAGTGGGGGAGCATGTTGGGGCCTATGACCATAATTCTATTAGTTTTAAAATAGTGATGGAAAAGGATAGACCGGATCTAAAGGTTAAAGTTCTAGATTGGAGAAAGGCCAATTTTGATGGCATTAGGTAAGAAATTTCAAACATCGATTGGGGCAGATGTTCGCAGGTAAAGGGACAGCCGGAAAATGGGAAGCCTTCAAAAATGGGGTAACGAGAGTCGACATAGACAGTTTGTTCCTGTTAGAGTGAAGGACAAGGCTAGTAGGAGTAGGGAATGCTGGATAACTACAGAAATTGGGGTTTTTGCCAATAATCAGAAGGAAGCATATGTCAGGTATAGACAGCAGAGATCGAGTGAATCCCTAGGAGGGTATAAAGGTGGTAGTAATATACTTAAGAGGGAAATCAGGAGGACAAAAAGGGGACATAAGAGAGCTTTGGCAAATGCAGTTAAGAAGAATCCAAAGGGATTCTACAAATACATTAAGGACTAAAGGGTAACTCGGAAGAGAATAGGGCCCCTTAAAGATCAGCAAGGCCATCTATGTATGGAACAACAGGAGATGGGGGAGATATTAAATGAGTATTTTGCGTCAGTGTTTACTGTGGAGAAGGACATAGAAACTAGAGAACTTGCAGAAATAAGTAGCGACATCTTGAGAAATGTCCATATTACAGAGCTGGAGGTGCTAGGTGTCTAAAAACACATAAAGGTGAATAAATCCCCTGGAACTGATCAGGTGTACCCTAGAACTCTGTGGGAAGATTGGAATGTGATTGTTGGGCTGCTTGCTGAGATCGTTGCGTCATCGATAGCTACAGGTGAGGTGCCGGAAGACTTAAGGTTGGCCAACGTGGTGCGACTATTTCAGAAGGGTGGTAAGGAAAAGCCAGGAAACTATAGGCCACTGAGCCTGACATCGGTGGTGGGCAAGTTGTTGCAGGGAATCCTGAGGGGACAGGAATTACATGTACTAAGAAAGGCAAGAACTGATTAGGGATAGTCAACATGGTCTTGTGTGTGGGAAATTGTGTCTCACTAAATCAGTTGAGTTTTTTGAAAACATGACAAAGAGGATTGATGAGGCCACAGCAGTGGATGTGATTTATATGGACTTCAGTAAGGCATTCAACAAGGTTCGTCATGGTAGACTGGTTTAAAGTTTTTGAGAAGATTTGTAGCTCGGGTTGTGGGTGAGGTTGTAGACTTGCTCGCCGAGCTGGTGTGTTTGGTTGCAGACGTTTTATCCCCATGCTAGGTAACATTGTTGGTGCGCCTCTGGTGAAGCGCTGGTGTTCTGTCCCACTTGTTATTTATATGCCTCGGTTTGCTGGGGTGGTTGGCATTACTTCCAGTTCTGTTTTTCAGTGGTTTGTATATCGGATCAATGCATTTGTTGATGGAGTTCTGGTTGGAATGCCAGGCCTCCAGGAATTCCCTGGCACGTCTCTGTTTGGCTCGTGCTATTATGGATGTTTCTTCCCAGGCAAATTTGTGTCCTTCCTCCGTGTGTATTGACACCAGTGAGAATTGGTCATGTCTCTTGGTGGCTAGTTGGTGTTTGTGTATCCTTATTGCCAGTCTTCTTCCAGTTTGGTCTACGTAATGTTTCTCATAGTTCATGCATGGTATTTTGTATATTACATTAGTTTTATTGGTTGTGGGTACGGGATCCTTTACGTTCGTCAGTAGTCAGCTGTCGCAGAGTGATTGTTGGTTTGTGAGTTACTGACAAACGTAAAGGATCCCATATCCACAACCAATAAAACTAACACAATACCATGCAAGGACTGTGAGAAACATTACATAGACCAAACTGGAAGAAAACCAACAACAAGGATACACGAACACCAACTAGCCACCAAGAGACACGACCAATTCTCACGGGTCTCAATACACACAGACAAAGGACACAAATTTGACTGGACAACACATCCATAATAGCACGAGCCAAGCAGAGACATGCCAGGGAATTCCTGGAGTCCTGGCATTCCGACCAGAACTCCATCAACAAATGCATTGAACTGGACCCGATATACAAACTACTGAAGAACAGAACCAGAAGTAATGCCAACCACCCCAGCAAACCGAGGAATATAAATAACAAACGGGGCAGAACATCAACACTTCGCCAGAAGTGCACCGACGATGTTACCTAGCAGGGTGACGAAACGTCTGCAACCAAACACACCAGTAGACTGGTTAGCAAGGTTAGATCACAGGGAATACAGGGAGAACTAGCCATTTGGATACCAAACTGGCTTGAGGGGAGAAGACAGAGGGTAGTGGTGGAAGGTTGCTTTTCTATCTAGAGGCTTGTGACCAGCAGTGTGCCACAATGATTGGTGCTGGGTCCACTGCTTTTTATCATTTATATAAATGATTTGGATGTGAACATAAGAGGTATGGTTTGTAAGCTTGCAGACGACACCGAAATTGGAGTGTGATAGACAGCAATGAGGGTTACCTCAGAGTACAATGGGACCTTGATCAGATGGGCCAATGGGCCGAGGAGTGGCAGATGGAGTTTAATTTAGATAAATGTGAAGTGCTGCATTTTGGGAAAGGCAAATCAGGGCAGGACTTAGTGGGAAGGTCCTGGGGAGTGTTGCTGAGCTAAGAGATCCTGGACTGCAGGATCATAGTTCCTCGAGAGTAGAGACGCAGGTAAACAGGATAGTGAAGGCAGCGTTTGGTACGCTTGCCTTTATTGGTCAGTGCATTGAGTATAGGAGTTGGGATGTCATGTTGCAGCTGTGCAGGTTAGGCTACTTTTGGGATACTGTATGCAATTCTGTTCTCCTTGCTATAGGAAGGATGTTGTGAAACTTTAAAGGGTTCAGAAAAGATTTACAAGTATGTTGCAAGGTTAAAGGATTTGAGCTATAGGAAGAGGCTGAATAGACTATGGCTATTTTTCCTGGAGCATCAGAGGCTGAGGGGTGACCTTATAGTGGTTTGTAAAATCATGAGGGGCATGGATAGGGTAAATAGCCAAGGTCTGTTCCCTAGGGTGGGGGAGTCCAAAACTAGAGGGAATAGGTTTAAGGTAAGAGGGAAAAGATTTAAAAGGGACCTAACGGGTAACTTTTTCACTCAGAGGGTGGCACATGTATGAACTGCCAGAGGAAGTGGAAGAGGCTGGTACAAATACAACATTTAAAAGGCATCTGGACGGGTATATGAATAGGAAGGGCTGAGAGGGAAATGGGCCGAATATTGGCAAATGGGACTAGATTTATTTGGGATATCTGGTTGGCATGGACGAGTTGGACCAAACAACCTGTTTCAGTGCTGTATAACTCTATGACTGGAATCTTATTACATAGAATGTAACAGAAATTACACCAGGCAACAAGCTGTTGGAGTTATCTGTCTGTTTTTTACATTTATTCTCTGCATCAGCTGTAGCCCTAATCCTATTTGTCTATCTTTTCCCCTTATCTCATTTGGTTTATACTGTTTCCGTTCAAGTACCTACTTAATCTATTCTTAAATGATGTGGTCTGTGGTCCAATCATTGACTTTGGTGCCTGACAACCCTATGGGAAAAGAACATTTTTACTCTCTGTTCTAAAGTGCTGGCATATAATAAAAATAGACCCCTGGTGTGATGGAGTACAATCATAAAAATGCCCACAAATGGCAAAAGAGGTCATTAAGTCTTTTCCATGGATCAATTTCAGTGAATCTTCATTTCACTTTTTGCCCCCCAGCACACTGCTGATAACCTCATAAATCCAATACACAGAGATTGTACTTCCTTGGCTGAAGGGGAAAGCACAACGCAGCATAAAATCCCTCCAATACCTGTGCTATCATTCCGCTTGCATCCTTTTGAACTCCGCTGACATCTCTAGTTCTCCATTTACCTCATTGAAACTTGGTAGCACCCTACAGGATGGATCTTGATTTCTGTAAATTGTAAGTACTAGGTTTCTACAAATCAATCTGCATTTCTACTCAACTCCAGCTGAATAAAGCGGGGCTTAACAGGTAGAACGCACACACCCCCCACCCCGCCCCCAGTGTGGCTCTAATGTATAATCTGTGCTGAGAACAGATATATCGCCATTGTAACCTCCGCTGTTAAAGACAATGAAACATCAGTGAAATATCTCCACAGTGGCTGGTATCCCATCACTAAGCCACCCATCATTTATATGTGGAATGTCCTTGACTGGTACTGCTTCTTCAGAGTCAGCTCTCAGAGAGTGCCAGGAATCTCTGACACTCCCGTTTATATCTGTCAGCCAGGGCTCCCTGATTGGACCAGATTAACAGCCCCAATTCTATCGGACCCGCCTGGCTGACCTCATTACAATCACTATATCCCCTAACTCTGGGTCCGAGGACATAGGCTGATTCCTTTTCAAGGAGAGCCTCCGAGGATGTTTTAGTACTGGGTCAGGTTCCTCTGACTGAATGTCTGATACGGGCAGCGTGTAATGCATGGGAGCTCGCCTCTTATCGCAGGAGCGCTGGGTAGAATTTCACTCTCTTCTTCCAGCGGTAAAGGCATGGAGGTGGCTACATCCATCACTTTCATCTCTGATCCCGAGGACTTGTCAATGCTTGACAGAAAGAATTCCGGCAAACTTTCCGAACATTCAGAGTGGCAGGGCACGTTTTGCTCCTGCACTGTTTGCAAACTCATGGCTTTCGTGTGGTCCACATGTTTGTTCAGGACCATCGCACCTACCCGAACTGTCTTCGTCACTAGTCCTAATCTCATGGCAACCATGCCTCTTACCTCTGCAGGGCCATTTCCCTGGTTCTTACACCAAATTTTGCCCCCTGCATCTAACTGTCTCCCTTGCTTGGTAAAGTCATGTGTCTGGCACTGGCGTTCCTGACGCTGTTTGATCCTCCAAACCCCCGCAGGTCCAGGAAGATCAGATTTAACTTGGTGTGGAGTCTTCTCCCCATTAGCAACTCTGACAGTTCTATCCCTGAAGTTGCATGTTGGCTGGTCCTACAATTGAATAAAGGACCATAACGGCTTGGTATCTAGCAAGGCTATAGGCTGTTTCTTCAAATCTGCCTTCAAGGTTTGGATTACTCTCTCTGCCAGACCAGTGGATGATGGGTCATATGCAACTGTCCTTATATGTCAAATTCAATTCAACTTTAGGAAATACCCACATTCCCTGCTGGTAAATGATGGCCCATTATCTGTGACTAACACTTCCGGGAGTCTGTGTATTGTAAAAGATGCACACAGCTTTTTTCTTGTCTTCCCTGTGTTTGACGAATGAACTCTATGTATATCCAAGTCCTTTGAATGGGCATCTACAATGGTTAAGAATATTAAGCCCATGAAAAGGCTAGCACGGTCGACAGGTAACCGAGTCCAAGGTTTACCCGGCCATTCCCATGGATGTGGGGGAGCTGCTGACATTAATTTTTGTCGTTGGCACTGCCCGACCAACGGAGCTCTGTCTGCATCCAGCCTGGCCACCAGACATAACGTCTCACCAGCATCTTCATTTTGGAAACTCCTGGATGACCCTGGTGGAGTTCAGCCAATATTTAGTGGCAACCTTTGCTTGAGACAGTCGCTGTTACTCCCCAAAACAATGTGGTGTCCTCTACCTTGTGCTAGTCTCTCTGCGTTCTAACAGATCTCAGTTCTGGTTGTGATGGCGCTTCAGTTTCCTCCATCACTACCAGTTGTTTCAGTTGTGATGGGACATGATCTTTCTGCATCCAAAGTCTGAAATTGTCAGCTCTGATTGGGAGTGCATCCTGAAACTTTAATACCATTACAGACGCTTCCATTTGTGGAACCACTGGTGTTGTACCTGCTAATGGGTAGGTGTCTCAATGCATCCACGTGCGTTGCTTGGCCTCCTGGACAGTGTAGTTATAGGCACTTAGTATTAGAGCCCAATGCTGGGTCAGCCTGAGGCAATGGGTGACACTGCCTTTTCCTCTTTAAGTAGACCTAGTAGGGGTTTGTGGTCCATTATTATTTCAAACTTACACCCATAAAGGTATTGGTGGAACTTCCTGACTCCAAATATGACTGCCAATCCTTCTTGCTATATTTGAGCATATTTACACTCTGCACTACCCAGCTTTTGGGCATTCCTCTCCGTTAGGCCGCTGATGAGCTAATACTACCCCAATGCTGTATGGGGAGGCATTGCATGTCAATACCAGGTCTTGTTTGGGATCATAGTGTGCCAACATCTTAGAGGATGATAGCTATTTCTTCACTTTCCTGAAAGCTCAGGCTTGGCTCTGTGACTATGTCCAATCAATCAACCTAGACTTGTCACATTTATTAGAGAATCTCGCTCTGCAATTTACAGGAAAAAATAACAATTATTTGAGGATTTGGCCAGGAGAAAAGCTGATCCATTGATAGATCTCCTAATTTATTAGTACAAAAATAATATTACATTTATTTTAAGAGCCTCAGACATTTTCAGAATCTGGCAAAACCTTTTACAGTCAATAAGTTACTTTTGAAGTGCAGTCACCTTTATGTAGACAAACCACGAGGGTTGTAAGGACAAATTCTCCATGTTCAGCAGCTTTCAGCTTACAAACCACTAAAGTGGAAACATGAAGCTCATTGATCTTTTCCACTGTTTTAATCGTTTTCAGCTGGTCAACCTTCAGATGACATCCACTCAAGGAAAACGCTCTAACCCCCATTGTTTAATGCCTGGGCTGTGAACTATTTTACTCTTATTGCTTTGACAGATCTCCTAGGATGCTGTCCAAGCACAGTGTGGAATCTATAACATAGTTGTGACAACTCGACAGTGTGGAAGAGCTCAGTGTATCCTAGTTTTATGTATAAAGACCATTGTTCAGACAAAGCTTTCTGGGTGGTCCATCTAGGCACATTCTTAAGTCAATCAGATCCTAATTGCTGAGGGATGCTTTTTGATGTAGATACGCAACAGTTTATAAATACCAGGCTCTCTTACAGCTTTTCCTGACCGTAGGCAGAGATCATAAGACGTAGGAACAGACTTAGGCCATTCAGCTCATTGAGTCTGCTCCACCACTCGATCATGGCTGATGTGTTCCTCCATCCAGTATTCTTGCCTTCTCTACATAACCCTTGACCCCCTTACCAATCTAGAACCTATCTATCTCTATCTTAAATACATGCAATGAATTGACCTCCACAGCCCTCTGTGGCAATGAGTCCACAGATTAACCATCCAATGTTTCCAAAGCAAAGTTGGCATTGCCTGGAAATCCTAGGGCTAATATAAAAATTGACGCATCACAGTGGCTCAGTAGTTAGCACTGTTGCCTCACAGCCAGGGATCCAGGTTCAATTCCACGCTTGGGTGGTCATCTGTGTGGAGTTTGCACATTCTTCCCGTGTCTGCATGCATTTCCTCCAGGTGCTCCGGTTTCCTCCCATAGTTCAAAAGATGTGCAGGTTAGGGTGGACTGGCCGTGCTAAATTGCCCACAGTGTCCAGGATGTGCAGGCTAGGTAGATTAGCCATGGGTAATGCAGGATTACAGGGACAGGGTTTGGGAGTAGGATGCTCTTTGGAAGATCGGTGTGGACTTGATGGGCTGAACAGCCTGCTTCCATACTGCGGTGATTGTATGAGAAAGCTGGAGGAGGTGGAAAAGATGTTTCTTGTATTTGCCGATCCGTACTATCAATAAAGGTTTGAGCACATTTCCCTGCAGAGTTGAAGATTTGGCTAAGCTGCCACCCACAGATTGCATTTCTCTACAAGAACCACTGAGGCACTAAGCCTTATGGACATTGATGAAAATAATGCAGTGGGTTTTCAGTAAATTCCACAGTCTCTTAAAACCTGTGCTACGACAAATGCAGTCAGTCCCCTTTGTGATTGCATCACGGGGCTTCAGCGCATCTGATCCATTTGCTGCAATTTTTGCTCCTTTTGGTCCCACTGGGTACATGTGTATTGTGAGTATATGAGCCTCAAATAAAAATCTAGCCTCAGACTGGCACCTCCACAGTGAGTCAGTGGCTCATGGTGCTGATCTTTAGATATCACTATCCTGTTGACAAGTAGCAGTTAGACTCCTAGCTGAATCCAACCTACCTTCATTACTATAAATGAGATATTAGTCACAGCAGCTAACTGGTAAGAAGGGAAAGATGAGCCATGATGGTAAGACAGGATTTTCTTTGCAAATTGTTGACACAGCCAAGGACTCGCACTTCCCTGCCTAACACACAGACTGTGAGGAGACTACTAAACAGATTGTAAGCAGGAGCCTCTCTATTGTGCAGGTAATTATAGTTCAATATTAGGAGACTCCACTGGCATGTGAAAAGAAAAGGAACAATGCATAGTTTTAACAAACTCTTAAACCTGCCAATCACTGTGTTTTCTGTGCTGGTAGTGATGATTACTGAGTTATTCAGCAGTATAAAGCTTTCATTTAGAACAAACTGCACATTACTGGGGCTTCTAAAGTAAGGAAGCCAAACGAAGTGGTAATTGATCTGAGGATCATGTTCACATCCCAGGCAGCCAGCTGATCAATGGCACTGTCAGGAAAATCAGTTGAGAGATCGCTCCTTGCTCTCTCTGAAGACAAATGCCTAGAACATGAAGGCAAGTAAACAGGACAGGCAAGAAGAAATGGTTTAAATACAAGGCAAATAGAATCACAGAGATCTACAGCATAGAAAAAGGCCCTTTGGCCCATCACACCTGTGCTAGTAAAAAACAACCACCTAAATATTCTAAGCCCACTTGCTAAGACTTGGCCCAGAACCTTTTGTGTCTTGGCACCGCAAATGCACATCTAAGTACTTCTCGAATGTTATGTGGGTTTCTGCTTCTACCAGCCCTATAAGCAGTGAGTTCAAGATTCCCACCACCCTCTGGGTGAAAACCCTTTCCCTCACATCTCTTTTAAAAGTCTGCCCCTGGTCATTGAAGTTTCTTCTTGTGTACCCTCTCTATCTCCTCTGCAGTAAGGAGAACAGCCCCAGTCTGTCCACTCTCTCTTCATAACTGAAACTCTCCAGCCCAGGCAACATCCTGGTAAATCTCCACTGCACCCTCTCCAGTGCTATCACATTCCTGCTATAATAGGGATTCCAGAACTGCACACATGTTGGAGTGTCAGTTTATACAGGTCATGGATTCATCCTGTACTGACTGCTTTCTTTTTGGGGTTGTGGACTAAAGAAAATGGGAAAATATACCCTTTTAAACCAAGGAAATCATATAAACAGATATCCGCAGTTCTAAAATCAAGTTCCTGGAGTTTATTGTGGTTTGTATGTACAATCTTGCCTCATCGAACCAGTGAGACAGTGAATTCCAGATAAAACAGCAACACCAGAGTGTGTTCAGGGCAATTCTGCCCAGAAACAGTCTTTTGATTGGTTTTTCAATTGGCTCCAGCTGTTGTGGGCTCAGCACAGTAACAACCTCCTGATTGGTTCCTAGATTTTGCGTGCAAAATAGCCTGCAAAGAGAAAACAACCATCTATCTTTCGCCCCCTTCTGTGGGGAGAAGTTATAGAAAGACTGTAATATCTATCTTCTAGCTTTATTCTTATTTTCCTAACGTATATAAGATATATCTATAACGTAGAGCAACTTTTTCTTTATTTTCTCCATTTTTTTGTGCCTAAGATTTGTACCTGGGTACTTTGTACCTAAGATGAGTTGGTGACATTGTACACCTTTCACTGTACTCCTGTTCTTTGTAACTTGACTGCCTGCGTCAATAAACCTAATTCTATTCTAAAAGAAGATCCCCCATTTGTTTTGAGGATGGTGGCAGATAGGGAATGTTTGGACTTCTGAGCCCATCTGCTCCCGATCATCAGTCCAGCTGCAGCCTTCTTTTCTTCAATTTCTTCATTTATCTTTCACATCAAACTTCATCTTATCTTCTTTCTGCAGCTACGGCGGCTGAAGGGGGAGGGAAGAGGCTGTTGTGGTGTCAGCAATGTGGTGGTTCCATCCATTCCACCTAGCTATGGTAGCTTCAGTGGAGGCTACAGCAGCAGTGGGTCTGGTCTGTTCCACCTCGCAATGGTGGTGATGCGGCAGCTTTGGCTGCTCCTGCGCGGTGGATCCGGCTAGGAATCCTTGCAGTAGCAGCTACATGTTGTGGCTCTGGTCCGTTCCTCCTGGCTATGGCGGCCTCAGCTGTGGCTTTGGCGTTGGGTGTCCCTTCAGAAACCCGGGAGGTGAGAAGGGAACAAAAGATGGACTTTGACCTAATTATTTCTTTCTCCATTTTTTTGTACCTAAGATTTACACCTGGGTACTCTGTACCTAAGATGTGTTGGTGACATTGTACACCTTGTAATGTTACGTAATTAAAATGGCACCAGAGTATGGTGACTTAAGCACTTTAAATACAAGTGACAATGAATAACTATTCTATTCCCAAGGGCCGGTGACGCTCCAAAACCTTTCCTCTGTAAGCTGCTCTCTTTGCAAATTCTCTGTCAAAAGGAGAAAGGGAAAATCCCTTCAGACAGCATGATAGGGCAACTTCTCAACGTAAATGTAAGAATTAGTGTACCCACGGCAGTCGTCACCAGCAAACAGTCAGAAAAAATTGAAGGGAAATGACTCTTCGACACCTGCAGTCTGAACTGGTGCTATTGAACTGTGTTTCCCTGATTTTTTTTTGTCCGCCCATAGTATTTTTGTCTCATCTCTTTACCTATATGTTTTTGTATATGCAAATTTTAAAAAGGGATGGAGTTTAAGTTGTAGGACATACATATATGTTAGCAATTTAAGTTTCTTTTGCCATTGGTTAAAAAGAATTCGATTACAACAAATAATTATTTTCTTACTAATGGGAAAAATACCTGGTGTGATTACTCTTTTAATCTGAATTGGAGAGTTATGTAGAATTGGGCAATTTAGTGTTTTAATCACCAGCTCTGGGATTTACAGTGCACTGCCCCAGTGAGTGGTGACAATTCTAGTGAATGGACACGTGCTTAGCTAAGTGAGTGTGCTGACAGATCCCTATATACTTGCCTCCTTATTCAGAAACCTCACCACAGGAATGGGGGGAAAAATCGAAAGGATAATCACAATTTTGGAAATGCTAGGAGGAACACAGATGAGAATGAAAGTGCAGAGAATGAATGATTTGGCAGTGCCAAGCTTGACTTTAAAGAAAATGCAAAGGTTATATGAGGGAGAGAAAGCTAACAGAGGTTATGGACCATGGCCCTTCTTCATGTTGCCCCAATGTCCCATCAAGAGGTTGATGAGGTGCACCCTTACCCTTTCACGGGAACTGCTATTTTCTAGGGGAACCTAGAAGGCTAAATAGAATAACTCCCCCTCCAGAGTGTTGATAAATCTCATCTCTGTTTAGGCATCCTGTAAACAAAAGGATGCTTCCCAGAGGTTTGTCTCTTTCTGTAGAAATGCAGAACTTCAGCTGGTGGTTCGTTGAATAAATGCATAGTTTCTGCCTGAAGCTATTACTCATTGTATGAGCCTGCCTTCATCTTGAAATATTGAAATCTGCTGCCAGAGACCACTGGAATAAAGTAGTATTAGAGTGAGCACTCCACAGATTATTGCTTTCGTAACAGCAGAGAGTATAACATGGAATAATCGGTATTGGGAGCGAGGAATGACTGGGTAGGGATTAGATTCAGAGCTACAGCAAGTAAGCTGGAGAGATCCATTCATAGGTAGGAGAAATTAACCAGGATTTTCGCTTTCCATTGATCTCTGGTGCATGTGAGTGTGCAAATGAAATCAGAATCACTGTCTAGGTTCACAATGGAGTTGGCATACGTCATGATGTGCTCGGGGAATTGTTTTAAAACTACAAAGGGATAGACAGCAAATCAGCATCTCCAAGAAATGACAGGAAAAAGGGAACCACCCTAAATAAAACAAAAACAATTACCACAAAACTGTCCTAATTCCTCCTCGTTACTTTCCTTTCCATGATTGTGCATCACTATATTTCTTTGCCATGTAATCAGAGTAAAATGCCAGAACAAAACTGCATTTAAGCTGCACTGTTATGAATCATTATTATGCAGTCATCAACAGCTCACAGCTACATACCATTCGTAAATGAGAAACATATAGGGAACATGCTATTTAATGAAAACATTCTAACTCAGCCCCAGTACAAAAGGCAAGGCAGTTGGTAGGTTTCAATTCCTCCAAACTCTTCTCCCAGACTTGAGGGATCAATCTATGATTTGATTCAACCCATAGCCAGTCTGCCTTTTACATCTTCTCTGAAATTTGAAAAGAAATATTCAACTGACTGGGCTGAGGGATAGGGAATTTAACACCTGCGTTTCTGAAGCACTCTCAAAGACAGAAACACAATGCGCCGAATAACAAATAAAGATCACTTTGGCCTCAAGTCGTGGCTTTACCTCGGTAAAGCAGCTAAACCGCCATAAGGTAACGTGCAATAGATTTCTATTCCCCCCTTAACTACCCTCTCAGCTCTCTGAGATTTTGTTTTATTTTGATTTGATTTATTATTGTCTAGGTACACTGAAAAGTTTTGTTTTGCCTGCAGTACAGGCAGATAATACCATACAAAATGCACGAGGGTAATAGAACAGAGCAAGGAATGTCACGGGTGCAGAGAAGATGCACAAAGAGCGAAGTCAACATTAAATTTAAAATGTGAGAGGTCCATTCAGAAGTCTAATAACAGCGGGGAAGAAGCTGGTACTGATCCTGTTGGTATGTGTGTTTAAGCTTTTGTACCTTCTGCCTGATGGAAGAGAGTGGAAGAGATTAAAACCAGGGTGGGAGGGGTCAGAGAGTGAAAGTTATTTGCTGCCACTTAATGAGGTATAATTCCAGGGGCATTGTCCAACATTGTCCAACTGACTGTTCCAAACAGCCAATGGCAACGATCAATTTAACCAACAACCAGTATTTATTTAGCGCATGTAAGGTCATAAAAAGTTTCAAGATGTGTTTTTCAGCGTTTTCAGTGAGAAAATAGGAGGCAGAAATGAGAGGCCACCAGAAGGGAAAGAAAAGTCAGTCAACTGTCAGCCACTTCAACTCATGCCCGCCCGCTCTGGCAGGGACTGCAACTCACAAATCAAAAACCACTACAGACTGTCCCCAACCCAGAAGTGTCAGAAGATTTGGGGCGTCATGTCATGGCTGTACAAGACTTTGGTTGGACCACTTTTGGGATACTGCGTACAATTCTGGTTGCCCTGATATAGGAAGGATGTTGTTAAATTAAAAAGGCTACAGAAAAAAAAAATTACAAGGATGTTGCCAGGATTGGAAGGCTTGAGTTATAAGGAGAGGCTGGATAGGCTGGGCCTTTTTTTCTCTGAAGTGTTGGAGGTTGAGGGGCAGCCTTAGAGAAGTTTATAAAATCATGACAGGGACATGGATAGGGTGAATAGCGCAAGTCTTTTTCCAAGGGTAAGGGAGTCCAAAAATTGAGGGTGTAGGTTTAAGGTGAGAGGTTTAAAAGGGACCTGAGGGGTACCTTTCTCGCACAGAGGGTGGCATGTATGTGGAATAAACTGCCAGAGGAAGTGGGGTAGAGGGGGGTTGCAATTATAACATTTAAAAGAAGTTTAAACAGGTACATGAATCAGAAAGGTTCAGAGGGATATGGGTCAAACAATAGCAAATGGGACTTGTTCAGTTTAGGATACGAGTTGGACCAAAGGGTCTGTTTCCCTGCTGTATGACTTTATGGGCATTGTCCATCATCACCTGAGACAGACAGCTGTCACCAATCAATCAAAAGAAATTTGACACTGAGCCATACGGGGAGATACTGGGGCACATGCTCAAAGGCTTGGACCAAGAAATAGGTTTAAAGAAGCATCTTAAAGGAGGTAACCTAGCTAGAGAGACATTTAGGGAGGAATTCAAGGCTTGGGCCTTGATAGTTGAATTGAGAACAAGCAATGCCTGGGGATGCTCAAGAAACCAGAATTAGAGGAGCAAAGCTACATCAGAAGGGCTGTAGAACTGGAAGAGGTTACAAACACAGGGGTGAGCCCATAGACAGATTTAAAGATAAGGAAAGACAGTTTTGAAGTCAAGGCACTGCCTTAACTTGGGAGACAACAGGTCAATGAGCACACAGAGTCACAGGGTCATAACGTTGTACAGCTAACTTGTCCATGCCAACCAGATATCCTAAATTAATCTAGTCCCATTTGTCAGCATTTGGCCCATTCATCTCTAAACACTTCCTATATATATAACAAGCCAAATGTTCTTTAAATGTTGTAATTGTACCAACCTCCACCACTTCCTCTGGCAGCTCACTCTGTACTAGCACCACCCTCTGTGTGAAAAAGTTACCTTCAGGTCCCTTTTAAATCTTTTACCCCTCTCACCTTAATCCTATGTCCTCTAGTTTTGGACTCCCCTCCCTAGGGAAAAGACCTTTGCTATTCACCCTATCCATGCCCCTCATGATTTCATAAACCTCTATAAGGTCACCCCTCAGCCTCTGACGTTCCAGGGAACATAGCCCCAGTCTATTCAGCCTCTCCATCTAGCTCAAACCCTCCATCCCTGGCAACATTCCTGTAAATCTTTTCTGAACCCTATCAAGCTTCACAACATCTTTCCTGTAGCAGGGAGAAAAGAATTGAATGCAGTATTCCAAAAGTGGCCTAACCAATGTTCTATACATCTGCAACATGACCTCCCAACTCCTAAACTCAATGCGCTGGCCAATAAAGGCAAGCTTACCAAACGCCTTCTTCACTACCCTGTCTACCTGCGACTCCACTTTCAAGTGAGCGTGCACTTCAAGGTCCCTTTGTTCTGCAACACTCCCCAGAGGACCTTGCATTAAGTGTATAAGTCCTGTCCTGATTTGTCTTTCCAAAATGTGGCCCCTCACATTTATCTAGATTAAACTAGATTAAATTAGATTTAAATTTAAATTAGATTAAACTCCATCTTCCACTCCTTGGCCCATTGGCCCATCTCATCAAGATCCCGTTGACCATGACTTTCTTCGCTGTCCACTACATCACCAATTTTGGTGTATTCTGCAATTTTATCCACCATACCTCCTATGTTCACATTCAAATCATTTATATAGATGACAAAAAGCAGTGGACCCAGCACCAATCCCTGCAGCACACCGATGGTCACAGGCCTCTGGTCTAAAAAGCATCCCTCCACCACCATCCTCTATCTCCTACTTTCAAGCCAATTTTATATTCAAGTGGCTGGTTCTCCCTGTATTCCATGGATTTAACTTTGTTAACCAGTCTACCATGTGGAACCTTGTCTAACACTTTACTCCGGTCCACCGCTCTGCCTTCATCAATCCTCTTTGTCACTTCTTCACAAAACTCAATCTAGTTAGTGAGTCATGATTTCCCATGCAAAACCATGTTGACTATTCCCAATGCCTTTCCAGATACATGTAATTCCTGTCCCTCAGAATCCTCTCCAACAACTTGCCCACCACTGATGTCAGGCTCACCAGTCTATAGCTCCCTGGCTTTTCCTTACCACCTTTCTTAAATAGTGGCACCACATTAGCCAACCTCCAATCTTCTGGCACCTCACCTGTGGCTATCGAAGATACAAATATCTCAGCAAGGGGCCCAGCAATCACTTCCCTAGCTTCCCACAGAGTTCTAGGGTACACCTAATCAGGTCCTGGGGATTTGTCCACCTTTTTGCGTTTTAAGACATCCAGCACCTCCTCTTCTGTAATATGGAAGATGTCGCTATTTATTTCCCCATACTCTCTATCTTCCATATCCTTCTCCACAGTAAACACTGATACAAAATACTCATTTAGTATCTCCCCCATCTCCTGTGGTTCCACACATAGATGGCCTTGCTGATCTTTAAGGGGCCCTATTCTCTCCCGAGTTACTCTTTCTTCCTTAATGTATTTGTAGAAATCCTTTGGATTCTCCTTAACCCTATTTGCCAAAGCTATTTCATGTCCCCATTTTTCCCTCCTGATTTCCCTCTTAAGTACACTTCTACTGCCTTTATACTCTTCTAGAGATTCACTCGATCCCTGCTATCTATACCTGACATAGGCTTTCTTCTTTCTCTTGATCAAAACCCCAATTTCTCTAGTCATCCAGCATTCCCCACACGACCAGCCTTGCCTTCACCCTAACAGGGATTAAGTGTCCCTGGACTCTAGTTATCTCATTTTTGAAGGCTTCCCACTTTCCAGCCACCTGTGAATATCTGACCCTAATCAACTTTTGAAAGTAACAGGACGTAGAACTTGGATATGAGTTTTGAATGATCTCAAGTTTATGTAGGGATAACAATCCTTGGGATTTTGAGTTAACAAAGATGTGGATGAGGATTTCAGCAGATGAACTGAGGAAAGATGGATTCAGGTGACGTTATGAAGGTGGAATTAGATGGTTTTGGAGACAGAGAAATTCAAGGATCAGAACTAGGAAGGGGTGTTGTTCAATCAGCTGGGGATGGTTGATGGTTTGGCATGGGAGTGGGAGGAGTGCAGCCCAGGATGGGTGGGGGTGAAGGGGAGGAAAGGGGCCTGTGGGGATTCTGGGTAGGAGAAAGTCTGCTCAAAAATGGGGTTCCAGTTGGTGACAGGAGGGAAATGGGGGAGCTTGAATTAAAAGTAGATGAAAGTAAAAGTTCAAAGTCATCGCAAATGACCTGGCATTGGCCGAAAGGAAGACCTCAGAGGGGCGTGTATTTGGTTTGTGACAAAGGTGTGTGGCTTCACACCAACAGGCCTCTGACTAACATTACCAACAAATCCATGCTGTAACCAAGAGGGCCATTTCCTACAATCCCTGGCAGAAGTGTAGGGATGTAATTTCAAACAAAGTAATTTGTGTATGGGTAGTAGGAACTGCAGATGCTGGAGAACCTGAGATCACAAGGTGTAGAGCTGGATGAACACAGCAGGCCAAGCAGCATCAGAGGAGCAGGAAGGCTGACGTTTCGGGCCTAGACTCTTCTTCAGAAACGTCCAAAACGTCAGCTTTCCTGCTCCTCTGATGCTGCTTGGCCTGCTGTGTTCATCCAGCTCTACACCTTGTTACCTCAATTTGTGCATGGGATTACTTCACTGACGAATGAGAGACCTAAGCCATTACACATCTCACTAACATTGGACACTTCATCAATATCTTCATAAACACCACAAATTTCCTTCTATTGTATTACTCACTTGTATCTTTTTTTTTCTTACTTTCATGAACTCCTCTATTCTGAAAATGTGGATCTCTGATGGACGTTTTGTGGAAATTTGTAATATTGCCCACTCGGAGGGAAGGACTATGTTGGGTGGAGAGTTAAGAGCGAGGTCAGTGACTATGCAGGTAATACCAAGGGGGAGAGCAGGCAATTCGACAGGAAAGAGGCCTTGGTTGTGCTGGTAGGAAGTAGGAGGAAGACACAGGAACCCGGGTAGGGGGGGAGGGGAAACATGGATCATCAAGAGAAGCCACTGGAAAACAATGTATTCCTCACAATTTCTATCCTGTCATGGCTGGGGATGATGGAGACTCCTTTTCTCAGCTTATCAGCCTGTATCTGCCAGTGATAAGTAACAGAAATGACGACACGGAGAAAAAACAGCAGTGAGGAAAGCAGTAAACAAAAATTAGAAACAGGAAGATGCACAGTAGGTGAAAGAGAAAACAAGCCATGGCAGAGGAGAAAGAAAGGGTTCATGATAAGAGTGACAGATAACAGATTTTGGCAGTTTCTAATGCCATTGCAGATCGACTTGTTGTAGACTAAATGCCTGGTACTGATGGCTAAGACTGAACAGTAGGCAGGATTTACTGAATTTTCATCACCTGCCTATGGAGACAAAAGACCCTGGTGTTAGCTTTGGGACTTGCACGGAGGAGAAAGGGACCTAGACGAAAAGCATCTCTGGGAGCAGAGAGACCTGGGGAGAGGGGCCAAGTCTGCAGAAGCATTCTGCTTTTCTCTAATTTTATCATTTTTTTTCAACATAGGTTTTAGCATGATGGCCCAGGGCCCCTCATCTTGGTTTCTTTCCAGAGGAGTCCCACCTCATTTTCCCATCATAAATGAAGATGTATGTGAGCAAGCTTCTTAAACCACTGTAGTCCGGGTATACGCTCAGAGTTTTTAAGGAAGGGAGTTCCAGGAATTTGACCCAGCAACAGAGCAAGAACAGCAACATTTCCAAATGTAGTTGGTGTATGATTGTGAGGGGAACTCGGCAGGTGATGGTATTGGCATGTATCTATTGTCCTCATTCTTCTACAGTGTGGAAGCAGGCCATTCAGCCCATACCAACACACATCCCACCCAAACGCATCCCTAAAGCTACAGAATCCCTGCAATCCCGCATTTCTCATGGGTAACCCACCTAGCCCACACAACCCTGGACACTACAGGGCAATTTAGCATGGCCAATCCACCTAACCTACACATTTGGACTGTTGGAGGAAACCAGAGCACCCAGAGGAAACCCACGCAGACATGGGGAGAATGTGCCCAAGGCTGGAGTCGAACCCAGGTCCCTGGTGCTGTGAGGCAGCTGTGCTAACCACTGAGCCACCGTACTGCCCCACGGTGCCCCGATTCTAGATTGATATGGGTGGTGAGTTTCTGTGACACAGCTCAGGGAATCTTGGCAAATACTGATTCATACTTCCTAGATACAATGTTACACTGTTGTCTCTGTACATTGGATTGAATTTGTCTTGCATTTTGCTGACAGGGTGTACATTGATCAATTTCATGGATGGTTAGCTGTAGGGCTGCAGCTGCATTGGAGCTATTTGAAACAAAACAAGGACAGAAATTGCTGGAGAAACTCGTCAGGTCTGGTAGCATCTAAGGAGAGAGAAGGAGAGTTAACGTTTTCAATTTGATGACAGCTCTTCCAAGTTATCAGACTCAAAATGTTAGCTCTGTTTCTCTCCACACCAGACTTGTTGAGCTTCCCCAGCACTATCCATTTTTCTTTCAGATCTCCAGCATTTTGCTTTGATTTTATGAAAACGGTTTGGCGTGGGTTGAGTTTAGATTTGGAGCATAACTTTTCAGTCCTACCGCTGAAATGCTGATAAGGACCATAGCCTTTCCTGTATCCAGTACTTCAGCTGCTCCCCTGATCAAATGGAAAGAATCAAAACAGTTCAAGTGGAATCAGTGAGGCTGGAGACTTCTGGAGGAGGCCAAGATGGATCAGACACAGTCTCACAGAAGTTGGTTGCAAATTTTTCAACCTTGCATTTTCAATCTCCCGGTCTGGCATGGCAGTCTCTCAGCCTGATGTCTCGGCCTGGTGTGGTGGCCTCCCAAACTGGTGAGGCAGTCTTTCGGTCCAGCATGGTGGCCTCCCAGCCTGGTGAGGCAGTCTCTCAGTGGCCCAGCAGGGTGGCCTCCTGGCCTGGTGAGGTGGTATTTTGGCCCAGCGTGGTGATTTCCCATCCTGGAGTGGCAGTCTCTCAGCGGCCCAGTGTGATAGTCTCTTGGCTCGACGTGATGGTCTTTCAGTGGTACATGGCGGTTTTTCGGCCGAGCATGGCTTCATTGTGTACTTCTGATCTCAAGGCAATTCCAGAACGGTCTCCCGACCTTGAGAACCCATCGTGGTCTGGAGTTAAGGCCAAGCGTGGACTGGAGGCTAGGTGCCAGCATGGACTGGGTTGAAAGGGTCATTGTTCTTAACTTTTCTCTATTTTATAACTTTTTTTCCTAAGAGTTTGCACTGAAGAATCTGTACCTAGGTACCTTTGTATCTAAGATGACAATGTAAGTGGCGACTTGTAAACTTTTCACTGTACTCATCTGAGTTCAGGTTCAACAAAGATAATTCGATTCAATTCAATTTTGCTCTGTCATTATTCAATAATGGGGTCTTCATGGACTCTGCTCTGTTACTGCTTTCAAAATTGGGTATTGTAATTATTGTGATACATCACAATAAGGTTAATTACTGGTCTCACTGTGAAGGCACTTCTAGGTAGCAGCGACCATAATGTGATTGACTTTTGAGGGAGCATGTAGTGGTTCTGAAACTTTTTAAAATCTTAAATAAGGCAGTGACAGCTTGAAAGGAGAGCTGGCTAAAATGAATCAGCAAACTAGGGTGAAGGGTCACTCAATAGCAATGCAGTCAGTTACAGAAGCTTAACGGGGATATTTCACAATAGATGGATTCTAAAGAAAATTTCCAAGGGACGGGCCGACCATCCTGGGTCAACTAGAAAGATTAAAAATAGTATCAGACTTAAAGAAAAAGCATAAAATTGTGCAAAGACAAATTGCAGATTAGAAGATTGAATGGAATAGAAAAAAAAGTAATGAACGGCTCAAAAATATTAAAAAGGAGGCAAAAAATGAGAGTGCCGGAGATAGCTGGCCAAAAATATATGAAAAGATAATATGAGCTTCCATAAATATTTAATAAAGAATTAGCAAGCTGAGTGCTGGTCTCGTAGGAAGTGAGAATTAATAACGGAAAATAAGAAAATGGCAGATGGATTGAACAGCGACTTTTTTTAATCACTCTTCACGATAGACGTTATACAAGTAACATCCCACAAGCAGCAATAAAATCAGGAATTGGAAGGCGAGGACTCGGGAAAATCACAACCACCAGAGAACTGGGACTGAGGGAAATGTTGGATCTGCAGGCTGACAAGTTGAATTGAATTGAGTTAGCTTAATGTCACATGTACTCACATGAGTACAGTGAA
This sequence comes from Ginglymostoma cirratum, assembly GCA_024137785.1. Classification (NCBI taxonomy): domain Eukaryota; kingdom Metazoa; phylum Chordata; class Chondrichthyes; order Orectolobiformes; family Ginglymostomatidae; genus Ginglymostoma; species Ginglymostoma cirratum. The sequence continues at coordinate 2,374,413 of JAHRHZ010000084.1, forward strand.
AAGTTTACAAGTCACCACTTACGTCATCATCGTAGATACAAAGGTGCCTAGGTACAGATTCTTCAGCACAAGTACTTAGAAATAAAAAAAATTAGAAAAATAAAGAAATTAAAAAGTCCAGCATTAGTATCCAGATCCTGATGGACTTCATCCTAAGACTTTAAAAGAAGTGGCTTGTGAGATAGTTGATGCATTGGTTTTAATTTTCCAAAACTCCCTTAATTTGGAATGCTCCCATTAGATTGGAAGTTAGCAAATGTAATGCCATTATTCAAAATGGGGTGGAGATAGAAAGCAGAGAAGTAGAGGCCATTTATCTTAACATCTGTCAGAGGGAAAATGTTCGAAAGGCATTATTAAATAAATTATAGCAGGGCACTTAGATAAGTTCAAGATAGTCAGGCAGACTTTGTAAAAGGGAGATTATGTTTAACCAATAGGTAGGAAAGCAAGAGATAACAAGGTGTGGAGCTAGATGAACACAGCAGGCCAAGCAGCATCATAGGAGCAGGAAAGCTTGACGTTTCGGGCCTAGACCCTTCATCAGACCCTTTTTCTGATGAAGGGTC
>JAHRHZ010000084.1:2390754-2407482 GCA_024137785.1 Ginglymostoma cirratum
TCCTCCGATGCTGCTTGGACTGCTGTGTTCATCCAGCTCTACACCTTGTTATCTCAGATTCTCCAGCATCTGCAGTTCCTACTACCTCTGAAATAATTTTATTGCTGTCATGTTAAACTGACTGAGTGATAAAAGAAGAAATAGATTGCAGCAATCGTATAGGCCATCATCATTGTGTTTACTGGGGGGCTGATCCGAAGAGGGTAACTGACAACAACTGAATAACGTGAATTGTGCCCTACTGCTTGGGTTTTCTCTTATTACTCCATTAGGAACACAGGAATAGGCTATCCAGTCCTCGAGTCTGCCTTGATGCCACTTTCCTGAGCTGTCCCCATATCCCTTGATGTTATGTGTTACCAGAAATCTACTCATCTCTGTCTTGAACATACTCAACGTTTAAGCTTCCACAGCTCTCTAGGGTATGGACTTCCAAAGATTTACTATATTCTGAAGAAATTTTCCTCACCTCAGTCCTAAATTGCTTGCCTGTTATTTCGATACTGTGCCCCCTTGTACTTGACCCTTCCAGACATGGAAACACCATTTGTATATCGACAATGTCTATCCCCTTAAAAAAAAAAATTGGGTTTCTATGAGATCTCCTCTTATTCTTCTAAACTTTAGACAATATAGGTCCACTCTCCTCAACTGCCAAGGGCAGCACAGTGCCTCAGTAGTTAGCACTGTTGCCTCACAGTGCCAAGGATCCAGGTTTAATTCCAGCCTCAGGCAACTGGAGATTGTGTGGAGTTTGCACGTTCTCCCCAGGTCTGCGTGGGTTTCCTCTGGGTGCTCTGGTTTCCTCCCACAGTCCAAAGATGTGCAGCTTAGGTGGATTGGCCATGCTAAATTGCCCATGGTGTCTAAGTATGTGCAGGTTAGGTGGGTTAGCCATGGTGTGATTACAGGGATAGGGAATGGGGGTGGGTGAGGGTGGAACGCTCTTCGGCGGGTCAGTGTGGACTCAATGGGCCGAATGGCCTACTTCTACGCTGTAGGGATTCTATGAAAATATCTGCTTCTCTCCTCAAAGCCTCCTGCAATAAAGACCAACATACCATTTCCCTTCTTAACTGCATGCTGCAGTTACACTTATGAACAAGGTTGCCTCGGTCCCTTTGGAGAACAACACTTCCCAATCTCTTATCATTTAAGAAATCTTCTCCATCTCCATTCCTCCCATGTGTTTAACCTCACACTTATCCACATTATATTCCACCTGCAATGTTCTTGCCCACTCATTCAGCCTCTCCAAGTCTCCTTGAAGCACCTTCACATTTACCTCGAAACACATCACAGAATTGTTACAGAGATAGTAGGAACTGCCAATGCTGGAGAATCTGAGATAACGAGGTGTAGAGCTGGATGAACACAGCAGGCCAAGCAGCATCAGAGGAGCAGGAAAGCTAACGTTTCGGGTCGAGACCCGTCTTCAGAAATGGGGGAAGGGAAGGGGAGTCTGAAATAAATAGGGAGAGAGGGAGAGGTGGACAGAAGATGGATAGAGGAGAAGATAGGTGGAGAGGAGACAGACAGGTCAAAGGGGCGGGGATGGAGCCAGTAAAGGTGAATGTAGGTGGGGAGTTAGGGAGGGGATAGGTCGGTCCAGGGAGGACAGACAGGTCAAGGAGGCAGGATGACGTTAGTGGGTAGGAGATGGGGGTGGGGCTTGAGGTGGGAGGAATGGTTAGGGAGGCGGGGACGAGCTGGGCTGGTTTTGGGATGCGGTCGGGGGAGGGGAGATTTTGAAGCTTGTGAAGTCCACATTGATACCTTTGGGCTGCAGGATTCCCAAGCAAAATATGAGATGCTGTTCCTGCAGCTTTCAGGTGGCATCATTGTGGCAATGCAGGAGGCCCAGGATGGACATGTCATCCAAGGAGTAGGAGGGGGAGTTGAAATGGTTTGCGACTGGGAGGTGCAGTTGTTTAGTGCGAACCGAGCATAGGTGTTCTGCAAAGTGGTCCCCAAGCCTCCGCTTGGTTTCCCCGATGTAGAGGAGGCCACAATGGGAACAGTGGATACAGTATATCACATTAGCAGATGTGCAGGTGAACATTTGTTTGATGTGGAAGGTCTTCTTAGGGCCTGGGATGGGGGTGAGGGGGGAGGTGTAGGGGCAGGTGTCGGACTTCCTGCGGTTGCAGGGAAAAGTGCTGGGGGTCCCCAACGGACTACAGTCTACATTTAAGCCTTCCCAATTTGGCCTCACCTGCGACTACTGCTACATTCAGAACACTAATATCCTTCAGAAGTGTTTCTCCCTGCGACTCCTGAAATACACACTCGCTGCAATGCACTGGCATCTTCAGATACTACAATTAAGCCTACCCCAACTCAGAGGCTCCCTCTCCCAGACCTGCAAAGGACCTCACCTTTTTTATTATTCTTTGTAGGATCCACAACCTGAACTCACAATTCTACTTGGCTTTATTGGACACGAAAAACCGAAAGTACTTTCAACTTACTGGTGCCTGCCACCCTACCCAGGGCCTTCTCCACCATGTGCCCACTGCCATTGGCCATGTGGCCACCTTCAGAGCACCCACGGATTCCATGGATGACGTCACATCCGCCACCGCGTGGTACGCCACTTCGAGTACAGCCAACGTCATTGACACCGCTGCTGATGCCGCCACCTCCGTTTCCGAGGCTGACAACACAGACAGACATCGAGGACGCCGCTGCCACCAACATCCAAGATTTACCGGCCTACGTTGCTCCACCTACCGCCGACGCTGACGTCACTCCGCCCACCGCCTCCACAGCCAGCAGCTCCAGAGGAGACAGCAGCACCCAGCCCTGCCACGTCTTCACCATCCCCCCATACCTCCCCCTCACTGAGGACGAATGGTCAGTCCTCAGTAAAGGGCTCACCTTTGACCCCCCTCCACCCCAAACATCAGCGAATACAATTCACGTTTGGACATTGAACAGTTTTTACGCCGCCTCCGCCTCTGCACTTACTTCTTTAATTGTGAGCCTCACCCTCCCTCTACTGACCCCTTCTCCCACCTCCAACACACCCCCTCCTCCTGGACACCACCCCAAGGCCTCCTACCCTCCCTTGACGTTTTCATCTCTAACTGCTGTCAAGACATCGATCGCCTCAACCTCTCCACCCCTCTCACCCACTCCAACTTCTCCCCCGCAGAACGTGCAGCCCTCCACTCCCATCCCAACCCCACCATAAAACCCGCGGACAAGGGAGGTCCAGTTTTAGTATGGCGCACTGATCTCTACATTGCCGAGGCCAGACGCCAGCTCTCTGACACCTCCTCCTACCTCCCCTTGATCATGATCCCACCCCCGACCATCAAACCATCCACAACCTCATCACTTCAGGTGACCTCCCACCCACAGCCTCTAACCTCATCGTTCCCCAACCCTGCACCGCCCGTTTCTATCTCCTTCCCAAAATCCACAAACCTGACTGCCCTAGTCAACCCATTGTCTCCACCTGCTCCTGCCCCATCGAACTCATCTCCACTTATCTCGACTCCATTTTCGCCCCCTTGGTCCAGGAACTCCCCAACTATGTCCGTAACACCACCCACACCCTCCACCTCCTCCAAAACTTCCAATTCCCTGGTCCCCAACACCTCATCTTTACCATGGACGTCCAGTCCCTATACACTTGCATTCTCCATGCAGATGGCCTAAAGGTCCTCCGCTTCTTCCTCTCCCGCAGGCCCGACTAGTCCCCCTCCACTGACACCCTCATCCACTTAGCTGAACTCGTCCTCACCCTTAACAACTTCTCCTTCAATTCCTCCCACTTCCTACAGACAAAGGTGGTGGCCATTGGTACCTTCATGGGCCCAAGCTATGCCTGCCTCTTTGTAGGATACGTGGAACAATCCCTCTTCCGTACCTACACCGGCCCTATCCCCCACCTCTTCCTCCATTACATCGACGACTGTATCGGCGCCGCCTCATGCTCCCAAGAGGAGCTCGAACAGTTCATCCACTTCACTAACACCTTCCACCCCAACCTTAAGTTCACCTGGACCATCTCTGATATCTCTATCTCCTTCCTGGACCTCTCTGTCTCCATCTCTGGCATCCACCTGGAAACTGATATCCATTTCAAGCCTACTGACTCCCACGGCTGCCTAGAATACACCTCCTCCCACCCACCTTCCGGCAAAAAGGCCATCCCCTATTCCCAATTCCTTCGCCTCCGCCGCATCTGCTCCCGAGATGAGGCATTCCACTCCTGGACATCCCAGATGTCCTCGTTTTTCAAGGACCGCAACTTCCCCTCAACATTGGTCAAAACTGTCTTCAGCTGTGTCTCTCGCATTTCCCGCAACTCATCCCTCACACCCCGTCCGCGTAATAACAACCAAAAAAGAATCCCCCTCGTCCTCACGGACCACCCCACCAACCTCCGGATCCAACGCATCATCCTCTGACACTTGCGCCATCTGCAATCCGACCCCACCACCAAAGACATTTTTCCCTCCCCACCCTTATCTGCTTTCTGGAGGGACCACTCTCTCCATGACTCCCTCGTCCGCTCCACACTCCCCTCCAGCCCCACCACCCCCGGCACTTTTCCCTGCAACCGCAGGAAGTCCGACACCTGCCCCTACACCTCCCCCCTCACCAGGCCCTAAGAAGACCTTCCACATCAAACAGATGTTCACCTGCAAGTCTGCTAATGTGATATACTGTATCCGCTGTTTCAAATGTGGCCTCCTCTACATCGGGGAAACCAAGCGGAGGCTTGGGGACCGCTTTGCGGAACACCTACGCTCGGTTCACGACAAACAACTACACCTCCCAGTTGCAAACCATTTCAACTCCCCCTCCTACTCCTTGGACGACATGTCCATCCTGGCCCTCCTGCATTGCCACAATGATGCCACCTGAAAGCTGCAGGAACAGCATCTCGTATTTTGCTTGTGAACCCTGCAGCCCAAAGGTATCAATGTGGACTTCACAAGCTTCAAAATCTCCCCTCCCCCGACCGCATCCCAAAACCAGCCCAGCTCGTCCCCGCCTCCCTAACCATTCCTCCCACCTCAAGCCCCACTCCCATCTCCTACCCACTGACCTCATCCCGCCTCCTTGACCTGTCTGTCCTCCCTGGACTGACCTATCGCCTCCCTAACTCCCCACCTACACTCACATTTACTGGCTCCAACCCCACCTCTTTGACCTGTCTGTCTCCTCTCCACCTGTGTTCTCCTCTATCCATCTTCTATCCGCCTCTGCCTCTCTCCCTATTTATTTCAGAATCCCCTTCCCTTCCCCCATTTCTGAAGACGGGTCTCGACCCGAAACGTCAGCTTTCCTGCTCCTCTGATGCTGCTTGGCCTGCTGTGTTCATCCAGCTCTACACCTTGTTATCAGAGTTGTTACAAACCAGGAGAACAATTGGTCCATCATGCCAATCTCCAGACTTTAGTCCATATCCTGTACACCTTTTCTATCCAAATAATCATCCAATGCCCTCTTGAGTGCCACAGGTTCTCAACTAGTTTTGTTTCACTGACGAAATGTGATCCCCAATTCCAACCTGTTCAAAGATGTTGTTACACACCTCTGGAGCAGGTGCGATTTGTATCCAGGTCTCCTGGCTCAGGCGTAGGGAGATTGTTACTGTGCCACAACAGCCCTTCGGTCCTCACATCCAAAAGGCTGATCTCGGCTGTGAACAGCTGGGGCTCTTGTCCTAATCCTCACAGAATCTCATTAATCATAGGCTGCTAACTAGAGAATGACCCATTTAATCTTATTCTCTCTCTCCGTTCCACGTCATTGTTTTGCATTTATACATCACTATTAATTGTATCAAATTTATAAAGAAAATAAGAAGGAACTCTGCCAGTTTAATCTATACATGATCCTGCAACATGTTCATGATACAAACTGATCAAGAAAAGGACCTGAACTACTTCATAATGTAACTTTCATAGTAAACTTTATCATGGGAATTAGTTCCAAGGAATCAATGAACCTGGTTTACAAAGAGTGACGACAGGTACATTATGCTGTGACGTTGTTGCCATGGACCACAAATATCACCCTAAAGGACTGAAGAGTGGTTACTGTGGAATAGTCACATTGCTCCCAAAAACCAATTAATTACTGTATAAATAGAAATCCATCAAATCCCTCTCCTACCTCCATTCAGCCTGATTTTACTGGAGTAGGCCCAAAGCCCTGTCATGGAACAATCAGATTGATGACATGCTTCCGAACTGCAAATGAGCTTGTTAGAAACTGGCATGTTTGGAGCACACTGTTCATTAATGATGAGGCATTCTCTTGGTTTGGCTCCCACTTGGCCTGATGGACGTTTATTTACTGAGCAGGGCATCATGCGGTGCCTGCCATTAGCTGGACTTGCTCTTGTGGATTCACGCTTGTAAATCCTCCGTGCGGTGAGCTGCTAAAAATGCAGCAAATGGTGTGGCAGTGAGGAAAATAGGGCATCTCATGATCTGAGTGAACAGGGCAAGCAACCTATGCATCTCCCTAAATGATCAGCGTGAGGGATTTTGAAACCAACAGTGCAAGGACTGAGAAGGAAGTATAAATTAAAGCAGATGAATTCAATGTCAGATCAGGTACAAAATGTGAAATGCAGAGACGGAAATACTGGAAAAAGATAGCTACATTGGAAAAGTTAATATAATAAATATTACATTTTAAAGCCTCCAACACTAACTAAAACCAGAAGGAGGCTTATAATAGTTAACTTTCAGTTCCAGGAAGGTTGTTTGGTCACTATTAAACTGGTCAAAAGGTATTTAAATATAAATTGACGTCAATATAAATGTCTGTGGCGAGTTCAGTTATACTGATCACACAAATACAGCAACTTGGTGTGATCACATCTTTCAATGCTTTTTTTTAATGATGAGGCTGACAGCAGGATGTCACTTTTAGGAAGCTAATGGTGGAGTCACGCATCTTGGACAGCAGCCTTTCGCCTGCTGAGTTTAGGGGCACATCTATGCCTTACCTGAAGTAATTTACACATCAAAAACAGACTGTGCCCTTCACGTGATTTTGAATCTCAAATGATTACTACTTGTCATTGAGATTCTTGGAAAGTCAGTGAACCAGTCTGTCCGTCTATCTCGTACCCTGGATTCCCTCCAATAATAGTAGGCCTTTCCAGTAAAATAGCGATCATAACCAAACGGTTGTCTATATGTAGTCCCACCAAGACAAAATAAAATTTCATTATCACCACATCGATTTATAAACCTCATTCCGTCACATTTATTTGCTCTTCTGAACACATGTGAAGACAAAACCAACACTTTTTTTAACTTATCCGTCAAAACCTTATTTCTCAAGGGTGCTGGCTCTCACCTGGACATTACTGAATGAAATGTAATTCACATTTTCAGTCCTAACCAATCTCAGAAATTCCTCATTAATGGTGTTGATTTTGATCTGTCGCTGAATGTAACATGTTCAATTCCCTTTGAGTTAGTACACATTGGTTATAATGGCCAATGGTGCTAACACATTTGTGAGGGCACAGGTTTAAGGTGAGTGGAGAAAGACTTAAAAGGGGCAACTTTTCACGCAGAGGGTGGTGCATGTATGGAATGAGCTGCCAGAGGAAGCACTGGAGGCTGGTACAATTACAATGTTTAAAACGTGTCTGGATGGGTATATGAACAAGAAGGGTTTAGAGGGATAAGGGCCAAATGCTGGCAAATGGGACTAGATTAATTTGGGATATCTGGTCAGTGCAGGCAAATTGGACCAAAGAGTCTGTTTCCATGCTGTACATCTTTATGACTCTACGGTGATCGAGGCATCTTAGATAATATTTTGTTTTCTAAACCACTTGTAAAATTAAACACTCTGATACCCAACATCAAATTCAATGATTTCCACACACATCCCTAACCCCATCACACATGGCACTAATTGTCTAACTTTTGCTCATGTATCATTTCTGCTTCACATTTTGCCACTTACCTCAGGGACATGGACCACAGAAATGGAGTCCATTGTGTGGAGCTATCTGGAATACAGGTACCTTCCTGAAATCATGTACAAAGTACCCATTACCTCACTTTGCCTCTTTTTTTCTAACCAACATGCTCAGAGATGTTATTGCACACCTCTGGAGCAGGTGGGACTCGAACCCAAGCCTCCTGGTCCGGGGTACGGCCACTACCACTGTGCCAATTCATCCATTAACTTATAGATTCCCCAAAGAACGTAAATACACTGGTCGGACACAAGCTGCTTGAAAGATACTGGCTTTCTCCAAAAAGACCCTATCATTCCAAGGTACAATCCTGCATCAGAAGTGCACCCATTTTTCAAAATTCCAATTGGAAACATGAAGACACCAAAACCTACAGAGTATGAAAACTCTGTGGGAATAGGAAGAGACAGGCTCCCTGCTGTGGCTCCATCAATTATATCATTTCTTCTGTGGTTGAACCATGATGTATCATCATAAAATTCATTATTTCTACCTCATATTTTTTGCCTTTGGATGATCTGAATTGATAGGAATGACCAGGCATTTTGTAATAGGTGCCCACAGTCATTCAGTGCCTTGTACTTCAAGCGTAAGCCTCAACACTGCGTTCCGGCATGGCTATTTGATTGTACAGGGAATTACAAGCAGGTGTAATTCCATTTAAAAACAAAAAACCATTAAAAATAAAACCCAGCAAACCAAGCACAAAACTTGTTCTAGGGGAATAGTGTCGAAAAGGAGGGAAGTTAAATCTGTTTTCAACCTTGGTGCGACCCCACAAGAGTACAGTGTGCAGTTCTGGTTGTCGTATTATTAAAGGGATAAAGAAACACTGGAAGGTGTTCAGAGGAGATTTACAAAGAAGATATCAGGAAACCATGGGTCAGTTATATCAGGAAAAGATGCACTGGTTGGATCTCTTTCTGTTCTTGAAAAGAGAAGGCTAAGGGGTGACCTCATAGCAGTACTTACATTTACAAAAGGTTTTGTTCATAGAATCCTTACAGTGTGGAAGCAGGCCACTTAGCCCATTGAGTCCACACTGACCCTCTGCACAGCATCCTAGCCAGATCCACCTCCCTATAACCCTGCATTTCCCATGGCCAATCCACCTAACCTGCACATCTTTGCATTATGGGAGGAAACCAGAGGCCCCAGAGGAACCCCATGCAGAGAACATGCAAACTCCACAGAGACATTTGCTCAAGGCTGGAATTGGACCTAGGTCCCTGGCAGCTAACCACTGAGCCATTGTACTACCCCCAACTTATAGCAGATGGAGGGAGAACATCTCCACTGGTAGGGAAGACATAACTATACAAGATAGTCACCAGGAAATCCAATACGTAATTCAGAAGAAACCCAAAGATTGATGGGGATGTGGAACTTGCTGCCACAGGGAGTGGTTGAAGTGAATGATGTCCAAGGGGAAACTAGACAAGCACTTCAGAGAGAAGAAAATAAAGAACTATGACATTAAATTTTGATGAGGAAAGATGGGGGTGTTTATCATAGTATCCCTACAGCGTAGAAACAGGCCTTTCAGCCCAACAAGTCCACAGTGACTCTCTGAAGAGCATCACACCCCCTACCCTATAACCCTATATTTTTCATGGCTAATCCACCTAACCTTAACATCCCTGGACATTACAGGCAATTCACCTTAACCTGCACATCTTTGGACTGTGGGAGGAAACCCACACAGACATGGGGAGAACATGCAAACTCCATGCAGACAGTCACCTGAGGGTGGGATTGAACCCAGGTCTCTGGTGCTGTGAGGCAGCAGCGCTAACCACTGAACCACCATGCCACCCATGAGTGGGGATGGAAGAATAGCCTAATTCTTCATGTATTGCAGGCAATCCTGGGTCATATCCTGAACGTATTTTTAGATAGGGACCAATCAATACTGATTTCACACACAAATCAGATATCAAATCTTGGATCTCCCTGGTCTGTACTGCTTATTGTTAGACTCCTTTCTCTTTCTATTTTGTTTAAATTTTAAACACAGTGGTTGCAGCAATGACAGAAATGATCTTTTGTTTTTAAACATGCTCATGTTGCATAATATAAGTATTCAGTTAAATCAGACAATACAATTCCACATTAATAGATTATAACTTAAATGTTGAATTCATGCTTTACTGAAAGCACTGAGACACCTTGTTTGATAACTTCAGCCCGACTACAGTAAACAGTGGTTTGCTCAAAGCATTTGTATTAATTCTACCACTGATCACCACATTTCATGCATACCAACTTAAAACCATAATAGAACAAAAAGCAAATGATGCAGACTTCAGATCACATGGGTCTGAAAAGATACACTCCTATTCATAACAATCTCTCCCGTTGAATCTTTCACTCTGGTTATCTGGTCCACTTAAGCTTTTCATTCACTTTGTTGCTGTAAACAGTGACCAGGAACGTGCCCCAGACACTCAGGACATGGTTGAGTAACCTTCCCAGACCTTCAGCTTCTCATCCTTTCCAAAGCATATCTGCTCAATAGGTCTTAAAAGCCGTTGTAACTCATTGTGTGCTGATGCCACAAACACTGAGATACATGAGTAGTGTGAACCCAAATTTCTATGCCCATTGCTACTACAGTCACAGTCACAGAGATGTACAGCATGGAAACAAACCCTTCAGTCCAACCTGTCCATGCCAACCAGATATCCTAAATTAATCTAGTCCCATTTGCCAATATTTGGCCCATATCCCTCTAAACCCTTCCTATTCATATACCCATCCAGATGCCTTTTAAATGTTGTAATTGTACCAGCCTCCACCACTTCCTCTGGCAGCTCGTTCCAAACACCCTCTGCATGAAAACGTTGCCCCTTAGGTCCTTTTTAAATCTTTCCCCTCTCACCTTAAGCCTACGCCCTCTAGTTTTGGACTCCCTTATCCCGGGCAAAATACCCTGTCTATTCACACTATCCATGCCCTTCATGATTTTATAAACCTCTATAAGGTCATCCCTCAGCCTCCGATGCTCCAGGGAAAGCAGCCTCTCCCTGTAGCTCAAACCCCAGCAACATCCTCATAAATCTTTACTCTAGGCATTTGACAATTATTTTCTTACATGTTCTGTTATCCATTAAACTACTGAGCTGGGGGCTGTCAGTGCTGGGAATAGAGAGGCCTTCAGTATCTGTTATTGACATCAAACAATCCTAGGTCTAATCGTGACAATTTTAAAGAATGTATAGGAATTAGTGGCCTAGAGATTTATGCACATGTATCATTGGAATTGATAGGCCAAGTTAATAAATCTGTTATCAAGAATAAAGGATGACTGACTTTACAAAGAGGTATCGAGAACAGAATCAAGAAAGTTATAAATTACTGGCAGAATCTCAAATGAGAATGCAGTGTCCAGAAGTGAGCACATCACTACAGAGAGCATGTCAATGCCTTGGGGCAAGTGCAGAGGTGAGTGCCTGATTTGAATGAGACCCGATATCAATAACTTCAGCGACGTGAAGAGATTACAGAAACTGACACGCATTCGCCGGTGAGCACGGAAGGTTAAGCTAAGTTTAATGAAATGATAAATAAAATAACAAGGTCTTCAAAATTATGTGGGATCAAATCAAGTAAATGAGGAGAAACTGTTTCCACAAGCAGCAGTGTTTGATAAGCTGTAAATTGAAAATAATGGGAAGAAGTCCAAGATCTGAGGTGAGAAAAATCTCTTTGAGTAGTTGCAGTAGTAACTTTACCAAAAGAAACTGGACACCTATATGGAAGGAAAGAATCTGCAGGGCTCTGAAGAACAAATCCTCAGTAGCATGATGGGCAGAATGGCCTACTTCTTCTTTGTAAGATTCTATATACATGATCAGAAAGAAAATAATATCCTTCTACTTTATCACAATTGTCTTAACTAAAACCTCAGGACAGCATCTTCTAACATGCCAATGTGACTTTATGACGTCCAATAGCAGGTATCCTTCCCATCTTTCTTTGGATGAGATTGCCAATTTATGATCTTAGTCAATGTTGAGATGTCTGATACAGAATTAGCCTCAACATTCCCACAAAATCCAGGGTGAGGATGGTGGAGAGTAAAATAAACCAGATTTGCACCTTCTGATTATTATGCATTTTGACACCAGGGTTCAGTGACTACCATTGCATAGAGGAGGTTACTGTTGTTTGCAGTGCCTCCATCATTCAAATAACTTTATTGACGCTAACTGCCTAAGCTCACACACATTTGGTGAGAAATTGGTGTGTTGTTGGCACCATGGATGAGTCAATCAGCGCCTTCAGGAGATGAGGGAAGAATATCTGAAAAGAATTCACATTTCGATCACTCTTTCTGTCAGTTTAAAGATACTCACCACCCACCAGTTGTACACATCAGGGTCCAACTCCATATTCGCTTTTGTCCAAAGTGGTAGAATGTCCTGATCGAAGTGCTCATCAAACCACTGTGACAGGCCAAGATCACCCACACAACGGTCACAAGCACACGTCTTCTGATCCACAAGGTCCTTGTTCAACTTTTGCACACCCAAGTAACTGGGCACCAACTTGACCCGATGGGATTTCTCCCCACTTTGGGTCTCCAGGTAGGCCATGTTGGTCATGCCTGTCAGCGTATCGGTGAAAAACAGCGAAGTCAGAAACACAACGAGTAGCACAAGGGAAAGGAGAAATACCCGCAGCGAGCACTTCATTGTCAATATGAAGCACTTTGGGCTTGGGTTTCTTGTTGTGGCAAGAAGCTTTTGTTGCTGATTCTCATGTGTCGTTGAGGGGCTGCAACAGCAAGGGCAGAGGTCAAAAGTGGAAGAATGCCAAATAAAAAATCTACTGCTCTGTCTCATTTAACGGAAGCTTGCTTTTTGCTTTAATTGGGGATCTTCAGAGAAAGCTTCAGCTGTTTCATTAAACCCTGGCATGCAGCAGTTAAACATTCTCAACTGAAACTGCTTGCTGGTAATTTCTCTTCCAGTCAAGGCATTCAGCTTCTGCTCTGCTTTTCCTGGCTTCTCTCCTCTTCTTTTGCAAACACGCCTGAAGATTCCGCTGTGTCTCCGTTCGTCGAAGATAGCGACTGTTAAAAAGCTCCACCTTCCTTTGGAACGAGCTCGACGGAATCAGACCCCTCAAACCAGCTGCCAGCTCACTCACTAAGTTCCTCAGCCCTCCGAGATTAAGCAAGCACTTTGATGTCTCCGTGATAACAATGTTCGATTAATTCGGTTAAACTGCCGTTAATTTGCTCTCACGCTGTGAACCAAATCTCTTGAAAACTCTTGCCTCGTATTAATTGGAGCCCAGAACACTGCTTCAGAAATTTATCGCATCTCTTGCATGTCTCTAGTTTTCCTGAAGAGGTATGTTGGCGAGAGAGTTGTTGCCAAGGTGACTATTGATGCTGTGCTCAAAAAGAAAGAGGTAAATCAAGACGAGCAGATCAGACCACAGTCTGCTCACGAGTCCTCTGTATATTCTTTGCTGCCATTCAGCTCACTTAATCCAGCATCGGACAAAAGATTACATCAAGACTGCAAAACATTTCTCCCGTCCACGTGCAGTAGAGCTAATTAGATGAGTGTGATCTGCTTTCTAAACCGTGCCAGCTTTTCTTCTCCGGGTTTTGCTGTTTGGCCCAGTTATTCAGGCAGACAGTGTGTTTCGCTCCATTTGAAAAGCCTGGGATAACAAAATAAGAGAAAAAAGAAAGAGTTCAGTGTACACACTCCGTAAATGAATCAGACCAAAGTGCCCATGCTCTGTTTGTGGTTGCATTCATTGCAAGTCCTTGATGAGGGAACAAATCAGTTAACCATTATCCAGCAACATGTTTGCTCCGTGTGGCAAAATAAATTTTTGTTCAAATTTGTTTCCCCTTCTCTCCGGACTTATGTTTGGATGAAGGTTTAGGGTTACCAGCTATGACAGCTAAGTGTCTGTTGTATATGAGTGGGCCTGCGTAATGGGTGGCACTGGGATATTTGATTGTCTTTGAGGGCATTAAGGGAAGTTCAATCTTAAGCCTCTGATGACATTCACAACCAGGCACCTTTCACCAGGGTTCAGCAGTTGGCAACTGCGGGGGAATCTTTGGCTAAAGTTTCAGTTCCTTAGCCCAGTAATGCTAAAATCAACTGACCACCATGGCTGAGGCCAGTTCACGGCACAGACTAAAGATTGAACCTTTTTGCTCTCAGTTCAGCATCAAATCATACCATGCGCCAAGGATGATGAAGGTCCCGTTACCTCCATCTCTCTGAAATGAGAGAGCAGCTCAGTGGTCCTCTGGCTGTAGGGGCACCTTGCCTTACGTGTTTTACAAAGATAAGGGGACCTTTATAAATGGTGGGCAACACACAACTCCAAGATACTTAGCTTTATGCCTATGCCCGTAATTTTTGCCAACATTTTATAAGGATATAGATAGCAGGTCCACATCACACACATCAGACAGGGCTGGTTCTATTTTGTGAGTAGGCATCTCAAACCCCACTTCGGTTTCATAAGGTTTGACCAGCTTCTCAAGAACTCACAGTTCACTCATGACTCGAAGAATTACATAATCATAGAATGCCTACAGTGCTGAAGCAGTCCATTTGGCCCATTGAGTCCACAACGACCCTCTGAACAGCATCCCATCCAGACCCAACCTCCTATCCTATCCCTGTAACCTTGCACTTCCCATGGCTAATCCTTGACACTAAGTGATAATTTAGCATGGCCAATCCACCAAGTCTGCACATCCCTGGCCACTATGGGCAATTTAGCATGGCCAATCCAACTAACCTGCACATCTTTTGACTGTGGGAGAAAACCGGAGCACCAGGAGGAAACCCACGCAGATACAGGGAGAATGTGCAAACTCCACATACACAGTTGCTGAAGCTGGAACCAAATCTTGCTTCCCCAACGGAGACTTAGGGGAGCATTAAGCATAGTTTGGATTCACTACCATTTGGTAAGCAAATGTAACAGTTGTCACCCCGGCCTCTCAGATTCCTATTTCCCCCATGCTCCTCCTATGGCCATCAATGTCCTCCGATATTACTCGGATCTCTCATTTATCACCACATCTTCCATCGCAGCTCAGCAGTTAGCACCCAGGTTTGAATCCAGCGTCGGCAACTGTCTGTGTGGAGTTTGCACATTCTCCCCGTGTCTGCGTGAGGTTTACTCCGGGTGCTCCAGTTTTCTCCCACAGTCAAAAGATGTGCAGGCTAGGTGGGTTAGCCATGGGAAATGCAGGTTTACAGGGGTAGGGTAGGGGGCGGGTCTGGGTGGGACGCTGTTTGGAAGGTTGGTGTGGACTCGATGGGCCAAATGGCCTGCTTCCACAATGTAGGGATTCTATGATCTCCTTGCGTGTCCTGTATATCTGTGCCCACTCCATTAGTAAACATAGTTAAGAACCAGTGAGCCAAAATACAACAATGGCATGTCTTGAAATGTTCATGAAAAGGAACACCCATTCAGCGATCTGCTTTGAAAAAAGAATTTCTCTTAGAATTTAGTTAAAATGTCAGTCACTCAGTGCCATAAACCTTGTCCAAATAAACAGTGCAACTTTGAAACAACAGGTTTCAACATAACCTCACAAAGATGTCAATCAATCAAAGCTAACATTCCACTTCAGCCCTGTAAACTGAACCCCCAGGTGACCTGATTCCATTAGTGAGGTCTAGGAGCCCAGTAAGGCATGAATACTGAGGCTGCCTACAGAAACAGATGTCTGTTTCTGTTCCTGGCTGTCAGATGACCTCTTTACATAGGCTGAAGTAGACTAGGTGGGAAAGGTGAAGCACAACTGAACTGAAGTCCCAGGGAACTGAAGCAGTCCTTCTAACCAGTCTGTCTTGGCACTTACCCCCTCTGTGGCTGCATCCTACTGGGGTCAGCAAGGCTAATCCAATGCCATTTCCTTTCCTCTAGAGCGAATGCTCCATGCACGCAGGTCTACCAAGTTGGCGCACTTCCCAATTTGAGCTTCCTGCCTCGTCAACGAAAGTCTGGCCCAGAGTACGCTACAGCACAATCTTATCAGGCCAGTTGTGAGGATGTTGAGAACGAACACAGAATGATTGATTATTTTTCCTCCCTCATTTCAGTGTTTTATAATATACGGCTGATCTGATTCACTAGTCCATAGGAAGAAGCAACTTTTAAATAGAAATACATATGAATACCTAATTATGGATTTGTAGCAGTATGTGTGGTCATAGAGTCATACAGCATAAAATTAGGCCCTTCAACCCACCATGTCTATACCGACCAACAAACACCAAACCATTTATCTGCACTTGGTCCCTAGCCTGCTATGTCCTGGCATTTTAAATGCTCCTTCAGATGTTTCTTGAATGTTGTGAGAGTACTTGCTTCCATCCCCTCTCAGGCAGAACATTCCATATTTCTACTACCCTTTGGATGAAAAACCTTTTCCTTAGATCTCTAAAACATCTACTCCTCACCTTAAACTTACACCTTCTGGTCAATGACACGATCTACCCTGTCTATGTCTCTCATAATTGTGTATAAACAAATCGCACTTCAGTCTCATCTGCTCCGGGGAAACAAATCGAGCCTATCCAGACTCTCCTTACAAATCAGCCTTTTCATCCCAGGTAACATCCTGGTGATTCTCCTCTGCATCCTCTCCAGTGCAATCACGTCCTTCTGATAGTGACAAAAACAAAGTTGCTGGAAAAGCTCAGCAGGTCTGGCAGCATCTGTGGAGGAGAAAACAGAGTTAACGTTTC
>JAHRHZ010000084.1:2412482-2457672 GCA_024137785.1 Ginglymostoma cirratum
TTCGGGCCTAGACCCTTCATCAGAAATCAGCATTTCTGATGAAGGGTCTAGGCCCGAAACGTCAAGTTTTCCTGCTCCTATGATGCTGCTTGACCTGCTGTGTTCATCCAGCCCCATGCTTGTTATCTCTATATATGTAAATAACTTGGTTTATCTTATTTTATATGTCATGACCAAATTAGTAAAAATGTTTTGATTCAATCACTAAGATGCCAATCATTTTCCTTTTAGTACTGCTCTCTGGAAAAAAAAAGAGACTTTCATCATGTTTCTTCATTGAACTCAAAGTTGATCCATTTGTTCTAAAACAAAACTCATTTCTAGAATCAAGTGGCACAACGAGTTAAACAACTAAGCTGTAGTTTGGAATTAGAGCTATATCCCTTTTTAATCACAAAACAAATATCCTCACACAACATAAATGACAACACAACTATGCAGAGTTGACATTTGAAAAAAGCAAATGATAAAACACTCTTATTGGCCAATGGATTGAAAAGCAGACCTGATGAATTCAGAAAACAGTATTTAATGATTTCTCACAGTCCATTGGGTTTCTTATTAATGAACTTGAATTGCTGACAACCATAGACAGATGGAAGGTCTTCCAAACAAGGTTCGACTTGGATAGAAACCAAGTTATTCCAAAACCTCGGAAAGTGATCATTGTTCAGCTTTTCAAGATTTACAAGGTAGTCAAGATACCGAGATATGAAAACTTCATCCGGTTCACAAATGGTCCAACCAAGGAAGAATCTCAGGAGAGAATGACTTGCTTTTGCTGCAAACTTTGGAGGTTTTTCAATCAGAATACCAAGACCAGAACATCAGTTCAGAGCCCATAATCCCACGCAACCAGGGTTTCCAGCAACAAAGGCAATAAACACCATTTATCTCTCTAAAAACTTTGCTTGGCTGATTTCCTAAAGTCACTTGAGCTTCTGTGATCAGCAGGCAATTTACAACCGACACTAAATTGTCGACCTCATTCCTTGATAAAACATTGCTTATTAAGCAAAATTTTCAAATTGTTCAATAACTTCCAGCTTTATTTTTACATAATCCACAAGTGTAGAAATGTGGCCCCTACACGCATAATAAACTGGCACTCTTTGTTAAAAACACAATGCCAGCTTCATGTAACTACAGTCAGTGACTAACAACCATGGTAACCAACTACTAAAATGAACTGATGACCTATCAAGTCAAATTTCATTCTGGGATCAGACTTATCCAATATTACCATCAGCTGGAAGCATAACGGCACTCCATGTAGGAAGACATTGACCCTAAGGTCTCCACTGTGAAAAGTGTAGACCACATTTTGCTTTTAAATATTCTCTTAGAATTAATGACAGGAATTGTGAACTGTCCAACTGTCCAAAGCTTACCATTGTTGAATCTTTGATATAGATCTAAATTGCTCTTTGCCAACTATTTTATAATGTGTCATGTGCATGCACATCATTCTTTTTCTGGGTGGTGATTATGGTAATCTTTATAACTTCCTATTTATATGTAATCTCATATCTCAACTATATAATGCCCTCTCATCTTTAAACATAGAAGCATAGAAAATAGGTGCAGGAGTACGCCATTCAGCCCTTCAAGCCTGCACCACCATTCAATATGATTATGGCTGATCATGCAATTTCAGTATCCCACTTCCACTTTCTCTCCATATCTCTTGATCCCTTTGGCTGCAAGGGTGATGTCCAGCTCCCTCTTGAATATATCTAACAAACTATGAACTGGCCCAAACTGCTTTCTGTGGTAGAGAATTCCACAGGTTCACAACTCTCTGAATAAAGAAATTCTTCCTCATCTCAGTCCTGAATGGTTTACCCTTTATTCTTATGTAACCCCTAGTTCTGGCCCCAAGCTCAGGTGTATTCTTCCTGTATCTAGCCTGTCCAGTCCCATCACGATTTTACATATTTCTATCAGATCACCCCCCTTATTCTTCTAAATTCCAGTGAGTACAGGTCCAGGAAGACAATCTGTCTTAAACCAAATTCTACCACAATTATAAATGGGACCGCACCTAGGAGGGAGGTATTTTGGTTGAAGAATCCACTGGCAATTAGAAAATTATTTGTAATCACTGAACATTTCTCATTCTCTGGCAGGATAGTTTTTGACAATAGAATCATGTACATAATCATTAGTGGTCTGTTTAATTGTCAATTCATCCTTCGACTTGTGCTTCTTTATTCAAATCGCCATACGATTTTCCATCTGTCAACGTTCCAGATGTCTTCCACCTTCTTTTCCTTGCTCCTTCTATTTTCTTTCTAACACTTCTGTCAACATCCCATCACTCTGACCACACATTCAATTCCGTTCTTTTTTTTATTTGATAGCCTCAGGCAAACTATATCTTTCATGTGTCATTATCAAAATCTCCAAGTCAGTTTGTCATTTATGGATTTCTAAATCCATGAGTTCTCCAGTAGGTTGATCTCATTCTGCTAACCTCTATGATTTATACCAATAACAAATCTTTCATTGCTCTTTTCAGTTCTTCAGTCAGTTGTCCTGTCAATATCCCTTACCTTCCATTACATGCAACTTTCTGCATTGTAATTACAGTTTGGACATTTTCCGTTGTTAGACTTCCCAGACATTTCAGTACTCTCACTTGGTCTCAGCTGTTTCTTGATTATTGTAATTCTCACTGCTTCATCTGCATCCTGTAAAACCTTGGGTCTTTTCCACTTCCACCTTCATTCTAAAGTCGACTGCTTCAGTGTTGGGGCTATCTACCAATAACCACATTCCATTCAAACATAATGCAGCAAACTTTGTTTTAGCTGGTACCTTATGAACCGCCACTCTCGACAAACCGGCAAAAATGATCGAACCCAAATATTTGGAAGTTCACTGTATGATTCTGTCCAATTGTTATAGTTTTTTATTTATTTACATCAATGTCAATATATTCGTAATTCAATCAAATGGCCACATGATATATCAACTTCGAGTCAAATACCGCGATGTCTGAGTAGTCAGTTGAGGGTGTGAGTGAGAAGGCACTCTGCCACTAAGTTTTATTTAAGGCAAAGTTGCATTATTATTTAAGTGATTTATGCTGTAAATAAAGTATAACGGGGATCTGTATATCCCCTGCATTATGTTTCTATTACTTAGCGTGTGTTTTTACATTGATTATGTGGACTTCTTGATCAACCGAAATATTTGATCAACTGGCATACCCACAGGCGCTAGATAATAAAAAGTTTACTGTACATGCTACCAAGGGTTAATCAGCAAGTTTAACAGCTTTCTCTGTCAGATCTCTAGTTTCCCTCCTGCCTTGATATCTCCTTTATCATTGCTGCTCTATAAATAGCACTAAATACATTAAATAGCAGAGGTGACAAGTAGTTTCCATGTTACATTCCCTTCTAACTTAAACCTACAGGGGAGGCAATGGCCTAATGGTACTATTGCTGGACTGTTAATCCAGACACACAGATAATGTTCTGGGGACCTGGGTTCAAATACTGCCATGACAGATGGTGGAATCTGAATTCAATAAATATCTGGAATTAAGAGTCTAATGTTGACTGCTGGGGGGAAAACCCATCTGGTCCACTAATCCTTTAGGGAAGGAAGTGCCATCCTTACCTGGTCTGGCCGACATGTGACTCCAGACCCACATCAATGTGGTTGGCTCTTAACTGCCCTCTGGGCAATTAGGGATGGGCAATAAGTTCTGCCTGGCCAGTGATGCCCTCATCCTGTGAATGAATAAAGAGGAAAACAAAACCCTACATCCACTGTGTGTATCCCTTTTAAATATTTTTCAAAACAGGCAGTCCACAGGTCCATCCTGGCATCTGTTTGCGAGTATGGGGAAATGTTTGTATGTTGGATCTTTAAAATTATTATTAATACACGCCATCAGGATCAGGTCCATTAATTATAAGCATTCCCACGTCAGATATTTGTAAACTGGGTACTCTTTGTATATGCGTTAATAACTGCTTCCTTCACTTGTCCTGCCACCTTCAATGATCTGTGAGTTTATACACCCAGGTCCTTCTGCTCGTGAACTCTCTTTAGAACTGCACCTCTTATTTGATATTGTCTGCTTTGGATAACATATATTACTTTATTATATTGGCCCTGATTTTCACTTATCCCTAGTGTTTCTTAGTTAAATGCAAATGCGCCTCCTTCTTTAAAATAAAACACTTTACAAACTTAAAACAATTTAAAGATAGTCCCCAATAGCAGTTCCTTACTGAGCTTACTGAAAAACAGTGGAATAGATTGAACCACCTCTTCCCCTCAGTGCATTTTACTTTTCACAGTAAATTTTAACTAAGGCACTTCTGTTCCCCTTTGTATTGAATTCCCACTTTAAACCAAGTTCCCAGAAACACACATTCAGCCTCTGTATCTCTCTCACCCTCTGCCTTTACTCTTTGATAGGCCATATTTTCCCCCATTCAAACCCTTGTCATAACTATTTAGTCAAAAAGCCTCCCTACGTCCCTAGTTACACGTTTTGCCATACTGGCCCCAGCATGGTTCAGGCATAGACCACCTCAACATAAACAGCTTTATTTTTCTCAGCACCAGTACCAGTAATTCAGGAACTCACTTCTCCCATACCAGTCTTTCAGCCAAGTATTCATCTTTCAAATTTTATGCCCCCAATGCCAATTCACACATGTCTCAGGTAATAACCAGAGATTTTAACCTTTGAGATTTGGCTTTCTAATTAAGTGCCTAGCTGCCGACCT
This sequence comes from Ginglymostoma cirratum, assembly GCA_024137785.1. Lineage (NCBI taxonomy): Eukaryota > Metazoa > Chordata > Chondrichthyes > Orectolobiformes > Ginglymostomatidae > Ginglymostoma > Ginglymostoma cirratum. Next base: position 2,417,237 of record JAHRHZ010000084.1, read on the forward strand.
TCTTTATTTAGAACCTCTTTCCTAGTTCTACCTACATCATTAGTGCCTACATGGGCCATGACCACTGGATTCTCCCCCTTTCTCTCTGCAAGTTTCTTTTCAGCTACAAGCAGATATCCTGAACCCTGGCATTGGGCACAAAACACAGTCATTTGGACTCTCGCTCTTTGCTGTGGAGAACAGTACCCACCCCCCTCACTACAATCACTTACTACATTGTCATTCCTGTTTCTCTCCCTCCACGTAAATGTACCAGAGTGCTATGGTCAGTTTACACAACCACCCTGCAGCCCCTGCTCTCATCCAAGCTGGCCGACAGAACTTCAAACCTAGCGGAGAATTGCAGAGGCTGACACTTATGCACTGCTATCCCCCAAGTCCTCTTACCTGCATCACTCACTGACACACCATCCTGTCTCTGACATAGCACCTGAACTGCCATGCTTAACACATTTGGGTTAGTAAGTGAATAGTGTAATTACATTCGTTTAAGGTTTTTGCAAAGGTTTGTAGCTTGGGTTGTGGGTGAGGTGTAACCTCAGTGTAATTAAATTGTGTTGCCTTTGATCTCCTTTGTTAACTTAACCACCAATTTGTATGTTATGTTAAATTTTAAGAATCGATAAAGACGTTAACCGCTTTCCAGAGACTCACCAAACAGAGCTATGGTAGAACAAGAACCAATTCCAATCAGATCTAATGAGTCAAGCCTTGTCTCGGACTTCCTGCAGCAGGATTATTTTCTGGCACACTCCTCCCTCCTGGCTCTGACTTTTCATCTGATACCTCACTGATAAAACCTTCATCAACATCTATCTCACTAATATCCTGTACATCAATTGGTTTTATTTGCTTCACTCTACTGAAGTCATTTTCAAAATCTGAAAAGCAAATGTGTATTTTTTTAATTATGTTCTGTTCTCTTCTTACACAGAACCCTGTTATTTCTTTTGTCTTGTATTTTCCATCCTTTGCGAAAGTCAAGTTAATCTTAGCCAAGACCCATTTTTGCCCTTGTAAATAATCTGAGCACAATCTTTGAGACATATAGAATCAAACTGATGGTACAAAACTCATCACATTTCTTCCCCTTATTAGAAGGACGATGACCAAAATTTCCATGAAATTGTTGGCCAGTCTCCTTTGAAGCTAATGGCTTTATACAAATCAGCAATTTATTTGGTGCCCTGTTGTCCACGTTTTCAATTATTTTTGTTGGCATCTTGTTGGACATTTGGGTTTAAAAGCCAGATTCACTGGAAATTGTCCAGCTTGTTTCAGCATAACAGCTGTAGAATATAGCCTTTGGATTCTGAAGCTTGTGGTCATATTCCACCACTCTAATTCCAGTGGGACAGATGTTGTACCCCTCAGCACGGTCAGAGTTCCTGGGGTTAGACAATTTGCAGGTATTTCCATTCTCAACCAGAGTGCATAAAGCAGTGTTAGACAGCTGGTTGCAGCCTGAGTGGAAAGAGAAGAAAATGTGTGTTGGCCCTTTTACAGGATAGATTTCACTGGACCAGAGGCTTATTCTTAGAGAGTACCAAGCTATAAATCCCCACAGAGGCCTCGTTTGTTTCATTCCAACATTCTTTCCGCCTGTATCTTGTCAAATACTGAAAACTTACTTGAAGATGATTGGTCTTTTACTTCAACAGCTGGGAGCATGTCCTGGATCAGCCACAATAGTGAGTTTTGCTTCACACAGTCTAACTGATTTTGAAGAAAGGTGAAACAGTGAAGGCTGAAGGCAAGAATTAGGAGAAAGTTCAAGAATTTGTGCAACCCCCTCATCAATAGCGGACTGACTAAGAGACTAACTAAACACTCATGGCCAATGTTGTGTGTGGACTTTTTCTTCAATGCTGGTTCCCTCTTCACCTGGTCTCTTTTTAGGATCTTGTGGTGCCCCCCTTCACTTTTCATTAAATTCACTCATCTCTAACAACCTCGTTCTCCTCAGCTTTCTCCCTTTCTCTCTCTCCTAACTCTGGGACTCTATGAAAAGTGTCTTCCCCACTCACAAGGACTGCCAAGCGATGGACAGTGGACTGGAGCACAAGGCCAGTGGGTTATGCAATGGATAACATCATTCTACTGCACGGACCCTTTAACATTAATCTCGATCTCTGCTGCCTGGCCCAAGATAAAATGCACACCAGTTTCTTTGGTCTGGAAATCTGGTGTTGTCGTGTTCCACTTCATTTTGTAATCCTGCCTATTCTTACCCATCCCTTGTTAAAATTGGGTGTACATTTGGAGCCATTATCCATCAGGTAAACTTCTGTCTAATGTAACCATAATTACAGCATGCCATTGCTTTTGCTCACCTATCTAATAACTCATTAAAAGTCCATTTGGCAAATGATAATGCAAGCCACTTGGGGAGGTGTAGATCCTGCAATATTGTAAACTGGGGTGTAGCGAATCCTCAATCAATTGAAAAAAAGAAAAGTTATGAGAAATAGATAATGAGCTTGAATTTCACAATTGCATAGTCAAAATCGATCCCAAAACATTGATTTTACAGCATTTCAGTCAAAGGCGATCATTTGAGGATGGACGGTATCTTCTGCTCTTACGGATGGTGAGGTTGTAGGTGGTAAGGGCATTTAATTAGGACTAACTGTCCTCCTGCTTCCACCAGAATGTAGATCTTTCTGCCTTGCCAACAATGAGGTCCTAAAGTGGCCAGTTAATAATCACCGAAGGGCTGCATTCAGCTAGCAGTGGGATAAGCCCAGCTGCAGTTGGGCCTGTCATCAGGAATGCCTTCTGGTGACTACTACACAGTGGGTGGCTTGTCACCTCAGGGGGCGTGGGTTTCTCTATCTAAAGACACCAGAGCCATATTTGAAGGGCTGGATGAAGCAAGCAGGAGAGTATGCTGCTAGGAGCCAGGTCCAGTTCTTGTTTCTGACACCACTCTATCCATGCTCCCTCCCTGAGAAATCCTCTGGGACTCTGGGGGCAGGGGGTGGGTGTGCTTCCTACAGTGGGCATAACTTCCTCCTTGGCACCAATGAGTGCAAGAGCCAGCCTCTGATTGGCCTCTCCGATGTCAGACTGGGTATGCGATCCAGTGGGCATGCTCTGTAAGGAGCAACGCGGGTTACTAGCTGGTTGACAAGACTACCCAAATGCCTCAACAGGATTTTACCCATTGACTACTTCATGACACACAGTGAGGCCATTTAGCCCATTTTGTCTCTGCAGGGAAGTCCAGTCAAGTCTCACACGCCTGCCTGATCCCCATAACCATGCAGGTTTACTTCCTTCATGTACCCAACAGCATTCCTGCGACAAAACCAGGAGCCAAAAGTTCAGTCCCTCATCAAGCTATGAGTTTAGGAGTAAAGATGTCTTACTTCAATTATAATTAACCAAAGAATCGCTATGGTACAGAAAGTTGCCAATCAGCCCACCGAGTCTGCGTCAAGCCTTCAAAGAGTATCCCACACAGACCCAGCCCCCTACCCTATCCCTGTAACCTGAATTTCCCATGGCTCATCCACATAATTGGCACATCCCTGGACACGACGGGCAATCTTGCACGGCCAATTCACCTAGCCTGCACATCTTTATACTGTGGGAGGAAACTGGAGCACCCAGAGGAAACCCATGCAGACTTGGGGAGAATGTGCAAACTCCACACAGACGGTCGCCCAAGGGTGGAATCGAACCCGGGTCCCTGGCACTGTGAGGCAGCAGTTCTAACCACTGCTTAGTTACCCTGATAACTTGCAAGAGATGTCATGTTAGGGAATAACGACTCAGCCACAGGAGAGATCTGTGACTCTGAATACGAGAAAAGTTTCCCGACTGAGAACTCAAACCACAATCCACAATTGGCTACTGAGTGCCAAGACACCTCATTCCAAAGTGATGAAGAGTTTGCAGGGGCGCTGTAATTTGGTGAGAGGATTCACAAAGACAGACATGATCATCAGTTCCCATGCCATCATCCTATTGCAGGCTCCAAGACTCGCCCCAGTTTTACCACAGTATTTTTCTCCCTGCAGATAAGGTGCAGTTGTACTAATTTATAACATGTGCATTTAGAAGCTTACAACCTCTTTGTTCAATGAATTTGTACGTATTCTGATATTCACAATAACAATGAAGAAGTTTTCTTTTAAAAGAACAATCAGGTTTTGCTTGACTTCACTAACACTCTCCACCAACTCGTTTTACCCAATGCATAAGGGAATATCTCAGCTTGAGTAAGTAGAAAAAGAAGGACATTTATATTAATCCAACTTCTTTGATACAGATGTATTTTATTAAAAGGGCAACATTTTGTCTTTAAAAACCAATGATGTGTATTGGGTAACACAACACAAGTCCTTGATAAACATCAAGAGGTAGCAAGAACTGCAGATACTGGAGTCAGAGATAACACAGTATGGAGCTGGAAGAACACAGCAGGCCAGGCAGCATCAGAGGAACATGAAAGTTGACGTTTTGGGTCAGGATCCTTTCTTCAGAAATGGGGAGGGGAAAAGGAGCTCAGAAATAATAAAATGGAGTTCACCAGTTTTAAAATCTCCCCATTACTGGCCTCATCCCATGTCCAACCCTCCCTCTTATCCCTACCGCCTTGACCTGACACGACCTGACACAACCTGTCCATCTTCTCTCCCACCTATCCTCCCCTCCCATCCCAATGACCAATCCCCACCACTGCCTACCTGCACTCACCTATCACCATCCCACCTACCTTATCCAGCCCCACCCCTCCTCTCTTTATTTATTTACACCAGAGCCCTATATATTTAACTGGTAGAGGAAAACATCTTTATCCTCCACCTGAGCGAATATTTCTTTCATGTCTGGCATCTATAATTTCACACAGCAGGTGTTTTTGTCAAATGCACAGAATTAATGAAAAGGAATCAGAACCACAGCTTGTGCAGACTGAAGTAATGAGGTGGGAATGTTTAATTAGCTCTAGCCAGAAGCTCCAAAGACAGACTTGTAACATCTATAGAAAAGATTCAACAAGAGCTTTCATGAAAATCTATACCAATGAGCACTATATATTTGTTTGCATTTTCTGTTATAATTTCTTTTATCTGCTGCTTACCAATGGTGCTTGCTCCAGATTGAGACTTGGTATAATGAGGTTTGACAAGTTCAAGAGGGCCTCCCATTATTGTAAAGCGACACCTCATGGGGAACCTTGTACGGGAGATATGAAGGATTTGACAGACAAGAGTTCTCAAAAGCGGAGGAGAAAGTGAGATCAGCATGGACATAGTGGATGTGGTATTCCTTTGATCTGGTCGTCCTTCCCAGGCACGAAATGCACTGGAGATTCTGTTTGATCTTTCAACAGGGCTCCTGCTGCATTCTGGTGAAGGAATGTCAGGAAAATGGAAGCAGATCCCAGAAATATTCCAATCAGGGAGTTTGAGTAATGCAATTAAACTTGATATTAACAGCCAAAACGACCAGTTGCATTTTCTTATTAAATTCAGAATTGGCCACTGGTAGACGAAAATAAGGGAAATGCATCAGGTAATAACATCAGCACCAGTGTGCGCAATGCACTCCAGTTCCTGGAGTGACCACTAAAAGTATCGCGTGTACTGGGTACACTACTCATCTCAGTGGGGTGCCTGCCAGCTGGGATTGGAAGGCAGGAAATCATGGTCACTCTGTTCATAAATTATTGTATTCCAAAAATTGATCCACTCAAACACCATTGTGTTGCTGCTGTACTTTCCCCATTGATAACCTTGAAAGTGAATATGCCAAACAGATGTCCAGGCTGCAAGCCCCTCTTTATCATCCATGACTTTGTTTCTTATCAAGGTGAGCCATGTCAGTACTGGAGAATGGAACGCCTCGAGTTCCCAGTGAAAGCTATCATTCATTGATGAGATGGAGCACTGTTATATAAAAATGTATAAGATCATGAGAGGCATGGATAGGGTGAATGCACTCAGTCTTTTTCCCAGGGTTGGGAAATCAAGGACTAGAAGGCATCAATTTAAGGTAAGAGGGGAAAGATTACAAGGGAGCCTGAGCGGCAATGTTTTTTACACAGAGGGTAGTACGCATATGCAATGAGCTGCCAGCAGAATTGGTTGAGGTGGGTACATTAACAACATTTAAAAGCCACTTGGACAAATATATGGATAGGAAAGGTTTAGAAGGATATGGGCCAAGTGCAGGGAAATGGGGTTAGCGTGGAGGGACATTTTGGTCAGCACAGACCAGTTTGGGATGAAGGGCCTATCTCCGTGCTGTAGGACTCTATGACTCAGTCCAACTACGGTCAAAAGCTCCTTACTGCCATGGTGTTCCATCTCAAAACATAGCCCACTAGTTTTATAGCCCACTATGAGAGCCAAACAAGGATACTTTGGGCTAACAGCTCACTCCCACTAGGAGCTTGGTCCAGGTTGTCAAAATTTTTCTTACGCAAGATGTTTGCAACCAGCAAACATAAGAGACTTTCATTTTAATCAGATTTTAACAGCAACTTAAAGTTAACACAAGAAAGGACTTACAAAGCCTCTCTCTCATTGTTCCACCAACCTGCATTTGCAGCAGACAGTATTTTCACCCACAAAGGTATTGTGGTAGGGCATTCTGATGGATCTGTGGCCATGTACAGCTTCACTGAACCAAATAGGAGCAACCTGATCAACTCATTACATTGCTGGCACCATAATGTAATCAGTTTGGAGAAAGCTTCTGAACAGAGACTGAGTAATACACCAACATCTCTGTCGAGAATGTGTGTAGGAAATAACCAATTGAGATAGTTCCCGGTTGTTGCCATCCATCCCTTCTTGTGCATTTGTCCTTTCTGTTCTTGCACTTAGATCAACAGCTAATTCTTGTTGCTTCGTTGCCTCATTGCCCTTGCTTTTTAACCTGCAGCGTTATCACTAAGATTTCAACAAGCAGATGAAATGATCAGATGTCACATCCACTTGCACAGTGAAAATTTTCCCGAAATACTGCAACAGAGTGCTCAACAAGGAGGGTGAGCGGATCAAGTTGTGCTTCCCTGCCCCTCCCCTGGTCCTCTTCGCACCCAACATGTGCTGTTTTGCTCCAGAAGATTTCTGGTTGTGACTGAGTGTGTTGGCAGGCATTCTCGTGAGTGTGTGATGCCTCCCGTGGGTGAAGTGCTGCATGATGTGACTGAGGTGCGAGTAGTGCCGATGAAAGCTTTAATATTGTGTCTTGTTTAAATGCCAGTGTGTAGTTAGATCAAGGACAAAGCCAGGTTGTGTATTGTTGGTACCATTACGTAGTTAGTGAATTAGAACGCAGTTCTAAAGAAGGGTCACTGGTCGAAAATCTTAACTCTGTTATCTCTCCAAAAATGCTGCCAGACCTGCCGAGTTTCCCCAGCACTCTCTGTTCTTGTTTCGGATTTCCACCACCCGTAGTTCTGTGTTTGACTTCAGGATTTTATCTTGTTCACTTGTGTCAAATCTTCTTTTCTGCACAATAGAATGATGCCAGCCATTGTTCTGTGATTGGAAAGGTGCTGATTTGGCTCCCACTCCACAAAAGTGAGGCTACGCAGGGAGAGGGCAGCACAGGCTGAAGGGCCATATTTCAATGGCTTGTTAAACTGAAGTCCTTTCTGCTCTCTCAGGTGCCACAGTACAATATCATTGAAATATATGAATTAGCGATTATCTCATTGCTAATCGTTGGCCATCATCTGCATAAATTACCTGCCATGTTATTCACATCACAACAGAAGCTGTGTGCAAAAGTATTTAATTGACTGTAGAACACTTTGGGATGTCCTGGAATCAAGAATGGCATTATATAAATGCAAGTTCATGCTTTCTTCCTTGGTTTGTGTTCTGAGAGCACAATTTAAGCAGTATAATACAAAGGCAAAATCCTGTGAAACCTTAGACAGCAAGCACATATAATGCTCTGCGCACACACCATCCTGGGAACGCTGCAGCATTTCTACGTTCTCTGGGCTTTGAATAAGTAATGATTCAAAAATTAACGACTGTCTCTTAACAGTATCTTCATGAGTTCTCTATTTGGGATTTTATATTGAATATAGCATTCATAAAGATTTAATAACATGAAAATGTGCTGCAATTACTAACGAAATTATCCGAGGAAAGGTTAAAGCAGAGACTAAGATTGTAAGTCAGGAATGAGACTACAATTTTGGGGCTAACTGCTGATTAGAAAGATTTAAACTACTTGGAGATGCTCCAATGGACAGCAGCACATTTGGGCACTCAAGTGCTGATCAGCAGTAATTTTTCTGCAGATATTTTTGTACTTTCCTCTCATTTTCAGCGAAGATATGGAGTGTCTTGGCTGACAGACAGTGGCTTGTATTAAAATGGCCCAGAGGTTGGGGAAGAGAGCTTATGGGTGATAATAGATATCAGTGGAGGGTCTTGCGAAGGACAGGAGGCAGGGGAGGAACGTCTTGCAGTAGCAGTTGTGGTGGCAGTGGTGGAGGAGAGGTGAGGAGGGCACTGTTACAAAGGAGTGGTCCCCCCCTCTGATAACTAAAACCGAAACACCCAGAGAAGCTCACCTCACCTCATAATTTATTAGAGGAGTGGTTAAATGAAAGAAACCCCTGATAGTCTCTTTATAAACAACACATAACAATTTACTTATCTAACTCTAACAGTGAACAAATTAACAAAACTACTAACAAACCGAACAATTCCCCCTTTGACTACTAACTATTCCCAAATAAAACAAAATCCTAATGGTATGCTGTTCCAATAGATATAAGGCACACTTGTATAAAGCAAGTTCATACAAAAGATAAATTAAAGCTTAATCTCTCAAAATTACAGCCAGGATATGTGTTTTGGAATATTCTTTGCCTTCTCTGCTGTCCTCCAGTCAGGAATGTCTTCCTACATTGAATTCTTGTGTCAGGATTATTAGCTAAAAGTGTCGTAGTACCTTTATTTAGATGGTACTTACTCTGAGATCTTCGAGCTTTCTGTGAGAGCCAGTGATTTTCTCTTCCTTTAGAGTTGATGTCTGTTGAGAACTGTTCTCTTAACAGATGGCAATGCGTTCTCACACCGATTTTCAAATGCTCTCTTCTTTTATACCCTTGATGACTATTAATTTCTTACAATAGGATTGGTCTGAGGTTGTCAAAACCATCAGATTTAAATTTAATTGGGCTTTGGTATCTAGGGGCTGGTTTAAATTATTTGGCTAAATTCAAACATCTGTTGTCTCGGTAAAATGCTGCTTTGCCTGTTAACAGTACAGCCTTTTGATATAATGTTTCAATTTCAAGAACTCTCTCTGCAGCTGCTGCTGCCTGCAGACATTTTTTTTATCCCCATGCCTATAAAAAACACATCTTTTAAAGGGACCGCACACTCTTTCCCCCCCTCTAATCATTTTATAAACAAATTCTAACGTCCTGCCTTCCAATCCACAAATACTATACCAACTTCACAACAGGCACATTGGCAATTCATGTGGCATATTGGAAGTAGGTTGCCAAGAAAGTCATGGCCAGGACACGGCACCCAGTTCTACAGAAAAGAAGACTTGACACAAGTGAACAAGATAAAATCCTGCAGATTGTGGAAATCTGAAATAAGAACAGAGGGAGATGGAGAAACTCAGCAGGTCTGGCAGCATCTGCGGACAGAAAGCAGAGTCAACGTTTAGGGTCCAGTGACTCTTCTTCAGAACCGCGTCCTAACTTGCTAACTATATAATGGCACCAATCACACACAACCTGGCTTCGTCCATCCAACTGGCATTTACACAATACACACTATTATATCTTTCATAGGCACTACTCACATCTCACAGCTTTTCACCCAAAGGAGGTGTCACACATTCACAAAACATGCCTGCCAACACTCACAGTCGCAAGCAGAACTCTTCCAGAGCAAAACAGCTCATGATGGGTGTGAACAGGACCTGGGAGGAGAAGGGAAGCACAACTTGATCTGCTCACTCTCCTGGTCAAGGCAGTATCAGTATGATCGGGAGGAGACCTGCAGAAGCCATGGATACAGGGAGAGCAGGTGATGTACCACCTGGAAGTAATATGACCACTCCGGCTTCCCAGTTCTGCGATTCCAAACCTGCCCTCACTAACACCATTCACCTGATCTCATTTACCCATCCTCTTAGTGAGTGTTACATCTTGCCCTTTCTATCTTTCTGATTTCAGGCTCCCTGCAGGGAACTCCGTCTTGACCCAGGCAGGATGTAGATGAAAGGTCACCTGCATTGGATAGTGAGCTGAAAGAAACACGTTTGCAGGGCTATAGAGGTGTAAGGGAGTGTGAATCAATCACCCTATGGGTTTAATGAGCTGGGTGGCCTCCCGAGCTCTAACCCCAACTCTATGACTTTTGGTCACATCTTTCATGCAGTGGATAAATGTTGCACGGAAGCTCAGGCAGCCGCCATGACATCTCGGAGTTTTCCTGGTGTCTACGCCACCCAGGTATCTGGCTGAACAGATATCCCAAGGTAGTCTTGTGGAATGTGGCCACTGGCCTCTCTCTGGTGGAGGTGTTCCTGCTTCCTTGCCTGCCATTGTGACACTGCCCCCTACAGTTGCCTGTGAGCCATGCAGTCTAGGTCAAGGTCAAGGTTGAGGCAACGGGGCAGTGATAGCAACAGCCACTCGAGGACATGGCAGGAAAACATTTGAACTGCCCTCCATCTGATCTCTGGAGCGCCAATGACTGTCTCATTATTAAAGTATTCTGACAGCTCCCTGCAAAGCAGGCAATCTGAACTTGCGTTTTCTGGAAATACCAAGAGCTCCGAAAGGTCAGCCTATTGATGGTAACACCAGGGTGAAGAGTTATCTGCTGATGCTGTTGGCTGTTTGTAATGTTTGTATTGCTTCTCATTGAGGATAACGAGTGATGATGTTAATTGGGCAGCGCTGAGACTGATGGACTGTACTGTGTTTTTCATTAGGAAAGATTGACAGCAAATAGTAGGTTTCGTAATCAATCCTCAAGACAGTACATGTGGCAAAAAGGATCTGACAATGGACGATAGCTCTCAAAAATCAAATAAATTGTAGGGAGCATCCATTCCTGATCTGAATCAGGGACCCGGAAAACATTGGTGCTCCCCATTTTATGTGGTCTTCTTCCTTGTGCCCCACAGGTTTGCCCCTCTGGCACTGCCTGGTGACATCAACTGGTTTCGCGTGGTCTCTGGTTTGTACAGGGCTCTGAGTCACCACCAATGAGCAACTGTCACGGCCATCTGCTACAGGGCAGATCCAGCCCTGTCCAGGGATGCAAATCTTTACTAGAAGATCCTGATCATCTGCTCAGTGATGCCCCTAGTGGTAGGCTGGCCCCCATTGTGCTATTCCATTCCCTTGTGCAAGAGCTTGGCTGGTATCTGGGGCTTCCTTAGGGCAGTGACATGCCACAGAATCAGATGGCATAATTCAACAGTAAGTCATGCATGTTGCACAGAGGCTTATAGACCTGTGGGACCAGTGACTGACTTATTCCAAAAGCATTCTGGCAGTTCCCTAGATATCAGATATTTACCTGCATCATCCCTTGTGAATGGCTGCAGACAAACTGCACATTGAGGGAACTGAATCCCTTTCTGTTTCTGAGTACCTTTGGAGTTTGAATGAGGGGATCATTTGTGCGTAGTCAATGGTACCTTAGAACATAGAACAATACAGCGCAGAACAGGCCCTTCGGCCCTCGATGTTGCGCCGACCTGTGAACTAATCTAAGCCCATCCCCCTACACTATCCCATCATCATCCATATGCTTATCCAAGGACTGTTTAAATGCCCCTAATGTGGCTGAGTTAACTACATTGGCAGGCAGGGCATTCCACACCTTTACCACTCTCTGAGTAAAGAACCTGCCTCTGACATCTGTCTTAAATCTGTCACCCCTCAATTTGCAGCTATGCCCCCTCGTACTAGCCGACGTCATCATCCTGGGAAAAAGACTCTCACTGTCCACCCTATCTAATCCTCTGATCATTTTGTAGGTCTCTATTAAATCCCCACTTAGCCTTCTTCTCTCCAATGAGAACAGACCCAAGTCCCTCAGTCTTTCCTCATAAGACCTTCGCTCCAGACCAGGCAACATCCTGGTAAATCTCCTCTGCACCTTTTCCAATGCTTCCACATCCTTCCTGTAATGGGGCGACCAGAACTGTACGCAATATTCCAAGTGAGGCCGGACTAGCGTTTTGTACAGTTGCAGCATGACATCACGGCTCCGGAACTCGATCCCTCTACCAATGAAACCTAACACACCGTATGCCTTCTTAACAGCACTATCAACCTGGGTGGCAACTTTCAGGGATCTATGTACCTGGACACCAAGATCCCTCTGCACATCCACACTACCAAGAATCTTTCCATTGACCCAGTATTCTGCCTTCCTATTATTCTTCCCAAAGTGCATCACCTCACATTTATCTGCATTGAACTCCATTTGCCACCTTTCAGCCCAATTCTGCAGTTTATCCAAGTCTCCCTGCAACCTGCAACATTCTTCCACACCGTCCACCACTCCACTGACTTTAGTGTCATCTGCAAACTTACTAACCCATTCACCTATGCCTGCGTCCAAGTCATTTATAAAAATGACAAACAGCAGTGGTCCTAAAACAGATCCTTGTGGCACACCACTAGTAACCGGACTCCAGGCTGAATATTTTCCATCAACCACCACTCTTTGGCTTCTTTCAGAAAGCCAGTTTCTAATCCAAACTGCTAAATCTCCCTCAATCCCATGCCTCTGCATTTTCTCCAATAGCCTACCATGTGGAACCTTATTTACTGAAGTCCATGTACACCACGTTAACTGCCCTACCCTCATTTACATGCTTGGTCACCTTCTCAAAAAACTCAATGAGGTTTGTGAGACACGACCTGCCCTTGACGAATCCATGTTGACTCTCTCCAAACAAACTGTTGCTTGCTAGATGATTATAAATCCTATCTCTTATAATCCTTTCCAAAACTTTTCCTACAACAGATGTAAGGCTCACTGGTCTATAATTACCTGGGTCATCTCTACTGCCCTTCTTGAACAAGGGCACAACATTTGCAATCCTCCAGTCCTCTGGTACTAAACCTGTAGACAATGACGACTCAAAGATCAAGGCCAAAGGCTCCGCCATCTCCTCCCTAGCTTCCCAGAGAATCCTCGTAAAAATCCCATCCGGCCCAGGGGATTGATCTACCTTCACGCCTTCTAGGATTGATAACACCTCCTCCTTACTAACCTCAATCCTTTCAAGTCTAATAGCCCGTATCTCAGTCTTCTCCTCTACAATATTCTCCTTTTCCTGAGTGAAAACAGATGAGAAATATTTGTTTAGCACCTCTCCGATCTCCACAGGGTCCACACACAACTTCCCACTTCTGTCTTTGACTGGCCCTATTCTTACCCTAGTCATCCTTTTATTCCCCACGTACCTATAGAAAGCTTTAGGGTTCTCCTTAATTCTACCTGCTAATGACTGCTCATGTCCCCTCCTTGCTCTTCTTAACTCTCTCTTTAAATCCTTCCTAGCTAATCTGTAACTCTCCATCGCCTCATCTGAACCATCTCATCTCAATGTCACATAAGCCTCCTTCTTCCGCTTAACAAGAGATACAATTTCTTTTGTAAACCAAGGTTCCCTTACCTTATCACTTCCTCCCTGCCTGACAGGGACATACCTATCAAGGACATGCAATATCTGTTCCTTAAACCAGCTCCACATTTCGATTGTCCCCATCCCCTGCATTTTGCTACCCCATTCTATCCCTCCTAAGTCTTGCCTAATTGCATTATAATTGTCTTTCCCCCATCTATAACTCTTGCCCAGTGGCATGTTCCTATCCCTTTCCATCGCTAAACTAAACGTAACCGAATTATGGTCACTCTCTCCAAAGTGCTCACCTACCACCAAATCAAGCACCTGGCCAGGTTCATTAACAAGTACCAGATCCAGTGTGGCCTCCCCTCTTGTCGGCCCTTCGACATACTATGTCAGGAAACCCTCCTGCACACATTGGACAAAAACTGATCCATCTGACGTACTAGAGTTATAGCATTTCCAGTCAATGTTGGGGAAGTTAAAGTCTCCCATAATGACCACCTTGTTCCTTTCACTCCTGCCCAGAATCGTTTTGCCAATCCTCTCCTCCACATCCCTGGAACTTTGCGGAGGCCTATAAAAATCTCCCAGCAGTGTGACCTCTCCTCTCCTGTTTCTGACCTCAGCCCATACCACCTCAGTAGACGAGTCCTCGTCAAAAGTTCTTTCAGCCACCGTTATACTGTCCTTGACTAACAATCTTTAGTCAATCTGTCCTTGGCAGGGGATAATCCTGCAGTCCTTGTGGAATCCTAGAAATCTCTGCCCGAGGTCATCACTCACAATATAGAATGACAATATATCTATCCCTCAGAGTGTACACTTCCTCAGAGATTTCCTTTGCTGAAGTGATATGTGGCTCATGAGCCTATGGCAGTCTGGAAGGTTCTAGTATCATTTAGTGACTATGGTTAGGTAATACAGTCCTGGATATGCTATGAGGTTGACTTTTCTTTCCGATAGGACTTAGATCTCTGTTTGGACCTCCTGCGTAAGACTAAAGCACTGCTTGGGTCCTGTGAATGTAGGAGTAGGAACCTCTGAAGATTCTGGATAAAGATTCTTGCTCGCCTTCCTGACCTTGCAGCAGTTACTGCTGCTTTGCTTGCTCTCAGCTTCTGTTCTAATTCCTTCTCCAGAGCTTGGCAAGCCTCAATGACTGAGCACGCATTTCCTAGCAAAACTTACAGGATCTCCAGTAAGGAACGATAGCATGGCACGGACACTATTTAGTTCAAGCCCTCAGAGAATTTCTGGGACAAATGTTGTTACAGTGTTGGCGAAATCTTGACATAGTGATCTAAAATATCTTCCAAAAGTCCTGCACAAATTCAGTGTAGTCAGCTGATCAGGCAAGTGAATTCTGAACATTGCTTTACAAGCAGCTCTCAGATCCTTGCCAATATTTTCTTTATTCCTGTTGAACTGATTACTGTTAGGAAAGGTTAACTATGGTGATAGCCATCAAAAGATCTTGCAGCCTCTTTAATAAGCATTCGGGTAAATTTATCATTGGTCATTATGGTCTTAATCATACTGAGGGACACTTCTCTTGGCTTTTTAAGATGGTAACTTGTACTAAAGATGGCTACCTGACAGCTCAAGACTCCAGCTTAACCACCTTGAGGCTCCTAAATGTCTAAACTACTAAAACTGTCATGAGGAAAATAGCCCATACTGACCAAGTTTCATATTAGTTGAGCCTAGTATTACAGAGCATAAATATCTATGGATCATACTTAGACAAATAAAAATACTTGATAACCAGAATAGGGGCCTCTAAAGAAATAAATGAAATGTGTTTGGCTGAACAAGCTATCCCTTGCTTCTCCTGAAACGCAGGCCCCTTGTATGTGTGTGAGCTGTACTGGTCATGAATGTTTGCAGAAATTAGAGAACAATAACAGGAAACCAAAGGAGATAAGCAGGAAGACATACAAGACCAAAGATCCTTACTATAAGAGTCAGTTAGCTCAGTTGGCTGGAAGGCTAGTTTGCAATGCAGAGTGACGCCAATAGCGTGGGTCCATTTCCTGCACTGACTGAGGTTACCATGATGGACTGTCCTCTCGCCTGATGTGTGGTGACTCTCAGGTTTAACCACCACAAGTCCTCTTTCTGTTTAAAGAGAGAGAGCAGCCCTATGATCTGGTAGGACTATGGTGACTTTACATTTACCAATATTATTTCTTACCATATTGAGGTAAATGTGGAAACTAGATAGAATTAAAAAGGAAAATATTAGTCAAAACTCTTATGTCTGTCCATCTATGAGCACTACCTCAGTTTGGAACTAGACTTTAAACAGTCAATTTTCTCCAAACTTCCAGCCCCACATCTGAAAGCTCTTTGTACAAGAGGTCAACCGCATGACATTTAAAAGCTTTGTTACTTTCTTGAATGAGAGTTTTTTTTTGCACTATCAAGTCTGTACAGTGAGAGTTGTATTAGAGTTTCAGATGCTTTTTCTCCCACCTCCTCATTGAACCTGGTGTGTGCCCTGGTGGATGCCGGAAGAGTAGCTATGGAAGTTGAGGAACCATATAATAAGGGGCTAAAATCTTCAAAAGCCATTGGGTCAAAGGTAGGCTTTCTAAGCACCTTAGCACTTGCTGCCTCCTACTGCCACCAATGTCCTGCTGCCAAGGTCAGGACACTTGTATTGAGACAAGTCCTACAACTCGGGAAATTTCCCGACTTGAGTTACATGCCTTGGGAGCTGAAGTGTAGCCCACTGTGACTCTATCCCCAGCTTGCTTTCCTCTCCAACATTTCTGTCCTTCTGTACCTCGTAGCTTTTTCTACTTTAAACATTTCTATCCACATCCATGCTGCATCCCTCAACGTTGCTATGAAGTTTTCATTATGTTCAAGGTCATCTTAGATCAACTCTCCACCAGCTACAGCTCGCTGAGCCTTTCTAAGTTAGTTATTTCCACACTGCATCCTTACCTCCCAACACCCAGAATGGGGAGCTTGACTCTCCATCTAATCAGGCTATGCCTGCCCTCAGATTGCCCATAAGTGACTCCAGGTATCTAAAACCGATTGTCTCGACCATTAAAAGCAAGGATGAAAATTTAAAGTGGCAACAAAGGAATGTCAAAGAACAGTGAAGATTAATTCTCAATTTATTATTCGGGTGACAAATGATAAAAGTTAAGAGCAAAGAAAGAAATGCAAACTTGGAATTCTTCAGCATTTGTGATTTTAAAAAAAACAGTTATTATACTCTATGGAAACCATTGGGCTTTGATGACATTTGCCCAATGTGTGGTTTTATGTGGAAGTTTCCTTTGACAGCTTGTGTTTAATTCCCAGTGTGAACCTATAATTCAGCAGCAAAGTGACAGTTTCCAGTGCTAAGATTATACTAACTCATTACTAATTCATAGGCCTATTAATATGTTTCTGGGCACATCCAGGTCAATTTCATCCTTTATTTTATAAGGCACGTTCATATTATGCTGGAGTTACTTGTAATGCATATGAGAGATAAATAACATTTTAAGGGTAAATGATTGCTCCTGCTGTGTTGCTCATTATGTTCAGTCAAAATGTCTGGCAAAGTGATTGAGGCACATTGGGAGGCAGGCAGGTTTATTCTGAATTCTTCTCTCCTCACACAAGAAGACATTTTAATACATAAAATGCAAAGGCGTCACAAGCTTTAAAATGCATGAAACAATAATTGAATTGAATGGAGAGCTATACAAAATTTAATTACTAATCAACCTATTTGTCACCCCTCAAAGCTGCAAATTCCCTTTCATTTATCGTCCCATTTCTCTCTCGGTGCTCAGGAATAGTTCCACAGGCGTCTTAGAGTCACGAAGTTATACAGCATGGAAACAGACCCTTTGACCCAAGTTGTCCATGCTGCCCAGATATCCTAAATTAATCTAGTCCCTTTTTCCAGCATTTGGCCCATATTCCTCCAAACCCTTCCTATTCATGTACCCATCCAAATGCCTTTTAGATGTTATAACTGTACCAGCCTCCACAACTTCCTCAGGCAGCTCATTCCAGACATGTTCTGTGTAAAATTGTCCCTTCAATCCTTTTTAAACTCTTCCCCTCTCACCTTAAACCTTTGCCCTCTGGTTTTGGACTCCCCTACCTTGGGAAGAAAAGGACCTTGGCTATTCAGCTGATCAATGCCTCTCATGATTTTATAAACTTCTATGAGGTCCTCCACTACCATGTGTAAGCTTAAGGGGCTAGGACCTGCCTTGGTCCCAAATTCAAGCTTAATCCTGTTCTGACACATATACTGACAGCAGGAGTCACTATACAATGTTGCGGATCAGGAACCAACTTACTCATCTGTCAATAACTCAGGAGTTGTGAAGGTGAGTCAGGCTAGCTAAATTTGCAGAATGATTGAATCTGCAACCTTCCTGCTGTGTGTGGCTCTGCTATTCATTTGTTTAAGCAGCACTGGGACAACTGATTCACAATATTAATTTCCATTATGTTTTGTTTTGGTGGTACAGACTCAGAGGGCTGAAGGGCCTCTTTTGTACTGTATGACTCTATGTGTGCCATGTCTGTATGTCTGATCGTGAATAGTTGATTTACATTTGAGGGTTTTTAAAAACTTACTTGAGAATCCAGTGAAGCACTAAGCAGGTGCTACATTGCCCCTGTTACTACCTTCCAGGTAAGATGTTGGACCAAGACTTCAACCTAGTTGGCTGCATGTAAAAGATTTTAATGGCACTAGTTCAAAGAAGTCGAAGAAGAGGAGTGTTTCTATGAAATACTGGCCAATATGTATCCCGCAAATCAGACTGAGGGGTGAAAAACAGATTACCTTCACAAGAAGGGAAACTGAGTTGCTGAGGAAAATGAAGCAGAAACTGAGATTAGAAACCAAAGCTTCTGGTTGAAACAATATAAAAGGTGACAGTGCTGTCAGAGCTCAGTAGGTGACGCGTCCAATGGCACAGTACAGGCAGGTTAAAGACAATATACTAGATCCAGAAGCTGAGAGTAAGCAAAGATATAATTGCTGCATTAAAGTTCTATTACTTGAAGATAACATTGGTGGATGCAAGTCATTAACCCATCATAAACAAAGTCATACGTCACCTGATGAAGGAGCAGTGCTCCAAAGTGTATGATTTCAAATAACCTGTTGGACTGTAACCTGATGTTGTGTGACTTCTGACTTTATCCACTCCAGTCCAATGCCGGTACCTCTACATCATGTCCACCCTAAACAAAGCTAAGGAGGGTGTGCAGACACGTGCCATTTTTGAAGAACAACATGCCCATGGCTTTGTGCTGCATTTGGCTGAGAATCAAGTTAAATCCTGGAAGGAGAGGATCTAAAATTCTTCATAGCTGATGACCGAGATTGATGACCCATCGGCTGAGTGGACTGATGAGCCAGTATCACTTACCATGCAATTTAAAGCATAGTCAGCTGCTATTTGGCGGTTAATTCAAGCTTAATTTATGTTGATACTGGGTTTAAGAGCATGGGTTGTTTCGTAAGATAACTTTCCGTGTTTGGCTCTTTGACTCTGCAGATCAGATTTGCAGGGCCACATGAACTTATTTAGAATGTTTGGATCATAACAAGATTGGGGGCTCACCTGGAATTCCAATAACTACAAAGCCAGCTACAAATCTGAAGTAATTCTCTGAATTTCCTTTTCTTATTTCAAGACACCCACACTTCCCTGCAATTGGCATTTCTGATGGGGACGGGGAATTATAGCAAGTGGAGGATTCTGATGCCAAACCTTTGACAAACATGATAAGTGCTCATCTGCACCATGGCACAGGCAAGGAGACCACAGGATGGGCAGAAGGTTGATAAAGGTGCTCAATATAAAATGGAGCATTTCATATTTCTGTATTTGGTGATCATTTTCCAACAGAAAGCATGTGGTACCAGCTACTTTGAAAACGTTTTGCTAAGTAATATCAACAATACCTGCAGCTCTGTAGAAAATAAATGACTTATTTACTTCCCCTTCCTTGAAGACAAATGTAGTTGCACTAGAAACAGTTCAGAGGAGATTGTCCAGAACGATTCCAGAAATATGGGGTTTGTTTTATGAAGAGAGATTGACCAGTTTAGGCCAATACTCTCTGAAGTTTAGAAAAATGAGAGGAGATCTAATTGAGGTAAATAAGATATTAAAAGGGGATTGACAAAGTAGACGCAGAGAGGATGTTTCCTTGTGGAGCCTAGAATGAGAAATCATTGTTTCAAGATAAGGAGTTGCAGATTTAAAATAGAGATAAGGAGAAATTATTTCTCTCAAAGGGTTGTAAATCTGTGGAATTTACTTCCCCAGAATGCAATGGCTGCTGCGACATTGAGTAAATTTGAGGAGGTGACAGACAGATTTTTCATTAGTGATGGGTTAAAGGGTTACAGACAGTGCAGTTGAGGCAGAGATGAGATCAGCCATGATCGTATTAAATGGCGGCGCAGGCTCGAGAAGGTGAATTGCCCACTCCTGCTCCTGGTCCTGTGAATGGAATCAAGTATTGCTTCTTCTGAGACAAAATCAGAGTTAACATTTCAGGTCGAGTGACCCTTCCTCAGAGCTTATTCCGTTAAGTTCTGATTCCTCTTCACTGATGCTGCCAGACCTGCTGAGCTTTTCCAGCATCTGCTGTTTTGCTTTCTGATTTATAGCATCCACAGTTCTTTTGGTTTTTATTGCTTCTTCTGATGTTAACATGGTCCATCTTCAGACAGACTGAGAAACTACTCACGCTAACATGGTGAGTTTCACTATTACATTCTCAGGCATACATTGGATGGCCCTACTCTGCCTACCAAAGGTGCCCCACCAGCTGTTTATAGTGCACAGAGTTCAAATCAACCAGCATAATGAATGTTTCGACATAAATTAAAATGGAAAATAATGCATATTGGTTAAAACACTATCACTAGAGCAGGAAAGAGGAAATGTGGCAACCAAATGTTCAGAATGCTAAACGATAGAGGCATTTTTTCAGAAAACATACTTTATGAATGTTATGTGTATGAAAAGCAATGACATCCAATTAATTTTCATGGTTGGGCCACATCTAAATGCACCAGGCAAAGTTTTTGAGAAGATTTGTAGCTCAGGTTGTTGGTGTGTTGTTGACTTGCTCGCTGAGTTGGTAAGTTTGTTTGCAGATGTTTCATCAACATACTAGGTAACATCATTCGTGCACCTCTAATGAAGTGGTGTTGTCCTGTTTATGTGTCTCTGTTTGCTGGGGTGGGTAACATCACTTCCGGATTTGTTTCTTAGCGTTTGGTATGTGGGGTCTGGCTCTACATGTTTGTTAATGGAGTTCTGGTTTGAGTACCAGGCCTCCAGGAATTCTCGTGCGCATCTTTGCTTGGCTTGTCCTAGGACGGCTACGTTGTTGCAGTCAAATTGGTGTCCCTTTTTGTCCATGTGTACTGAAATAAGCAATATCATTCTGCTTTGCCAGAGACGCACTGATGATGTTACCTAGGATGGTGATGAAACGTTTGCAAACAAACTCACCAGCTCAGCGAGCAAGTCAACAACTGCATCAGGCAAACTCTGCCAGCTCCAGCTACACTGATAATCCTGTTGAATGCCGTGTTTAGACCTGAAGGATGTAAACTGCACGATAAGGAGCTGTTCCTCAAGCTCCTATCATCAGTCGTTTTGGAATGTAATCTCTCCTACCTCCCACCATGGTACAGACTAATTACAGGCTGGTTCAGAACCTCTCCTTATTAAAAGTAGCATGGTGTGGGTGTCAATTCTCATGAAGCAGTCAGCCTGCAATGAGTCTTTGCTGATCTTACGGGGACTGACCGACGTGGAACATTCTCCTCATTTTGACCCTGACCCACAAGCCCAGATTGTGGGCTTCTATGATGGGGAGGGCTAGGACCAACTACTTGCAAATAATAGTCCGTGTCAGGCCCATTATGGACAACTCCTGCAGTCACAGAACCTGAACATTGGGCCTCTCTCTAGGCCCAGGATTAACATTCCAAAAATACTAAATCAAGGGGCGAAAGGAGGGGGGGAAAATGAACACAATAACTACCAGTAGATGCAAAAACAAAAAAAAAAAACCCACTTGGGAAACTAATGGGGCTAAAGAACAAGTCTCGTGGATTTGATGGAATGTTTCCTGGGCAGTAGCCACAGAGATAGTGGACTCACTGGTAGTAATTCTTGGATTCTGGAAAAATCCCAGAGGATTGAGAAACCACTAATGTCACACCTTAAAAAAAAAAAAGAGAAAAACAAGTAACAAAAGGCCAGTTAGCTTAATGTGTCACTGGAAAAATCCTTGATAGTTCTAAAGTAAGTAACAGCAGAGCATTCAGAAATACATAATACAATCAGGCACAGTCAGCATGGTTTTGTAAAAGGGAAATTTTGCCTGATAAATTTTAGTAGAATCCTTCAAGAAGAAAACAGGCAGGATGGACAAAGGAGAAGCAATGGCCTAGTGGTATTATCGCTGGACTATTAAGCCAGAGACCCAGGTAATATCCTGGTGACCCGAGTTCAAATCTCTCCAGGGCAGATGGTAGAATTTGAATTCAATAAATATCTGGAATTAAGAGTCTGTTGTCAGAAAAATCCATCTGGTTCACCAATGTCTTTTAGGAAACTGCCATCCTTGTCTGGTCTGGCCTACATGTGACTCCAAACCCACAGCAATGTGGCTAACTCTTAACTGCCCTCTGGGCAACTAGGGATGGGTGATAAAATCTGCCCAGCCAGTGACACCCTCATCCTGTTAATGAATTTTTTAAAAAAAATCTGCAATTCTATATTTTGTTCAACTATGGTCCCCTCAGAGCTCTGTACCATTTTGTTGTAGGTCATTCATATGTATGATCTGTACTTTACTGTTAAGTGACGTGGTGTAACAAACTGCTGGCTTTGCTTACTGTTGCACTGTAATGGTTGAATCTGTTTCTTGTTGCACTTAGTAATGCAACTTGAGAAGGCGGCACTGAAATTACTTGAAGGGTTAGTCAATATGTAGGTGGGCAGGACAATAGCAGATGAAATTAACACAAGTGTAAAGCCCAGCATTTATTGGAAGTAGTCGTAGCCTGGCATTTGTTACTGTCAATCCAGTACAATATAACAAAATTACCATGTAGTCCCACAAGAGACGCGGGACTTAAACAAAAGACATAGTTTATTGCATGACAGCAATTAGGTGCAAGTTAAATTAGTATGAAATGGGACTCTGGCCAGGATTATCATATTGAGCAGGAGTTCATTTACTCTTCAGCATTAACCCTTTCAGACACTTACATCCTTCGACAACAGTGCACACCTGGGATAGGAGGTGGGAGGGAGAGCATTCAACAGCTCCTTCCCCACTGTTCAATAGTAACTACCACTGAAGATTAAGTATTAAATACCAGCCCAAAAGGAGAGAATAAAGATGAGAGAGACAAATGGAAAAGAGAAAGACAGAGAGGAAGAAAGCCAGTATACACCAGAGAAACAGCAGCATAAAGAGCTTGTGCTAGCATGAACAATATCACATAGATTCATGACTAATACGAGAGAAATAACTGACCAAAATACCTGGAAGTCACCAAAGTTAAGCACTTGCCCTTCTCTTTTAAAGTTAGTGATCTAGCGAATCTACTTGCAGGAAGAAGCTGTTAGATTTCACAATATAGCAGACAAACGTTTCTCCTTTCAGAAAACACCTCAGAAAGTTACAGAGTTGCTGCTACATTTGCTGCTGCAACTATCCAATCCACAAATAACTGGAATATATGATGCAACACAGAACAAAATAACCAATGGTAAACAAATTCCACCTGCTCCCTACAGTTAGACAAGCTGCTCTAGCTGAAACACAGTGGCACATTGGAAATCTCCGAAGCTACATACTGCATCAAATCAGGAAACTTTCACACTTCAAACATTGAAAATTTGTAATGTGGTTTGTGGGATACAATGGGCCTCAATGTTTCAGAGGTTGGAGGGGGATAAAACAGCTAGGGATACATGATACTGACTTACATTAAGCAAGCAGTATTGGAAAATATGTGTTTGCATTTTCAGCCAAGACTGGGAACAGATTTCGCTGGAATGTATCCTCTGCTTGGAAACACACGGCATTTCACATTGGGGCTGACACGAGGAATGGCCACACTGGTGCAGTGATAAGGAGACTTGCCCACATCCCATGAGTGCATAAAATAAAGTGATTGGGACAGATCAACTCAAAACAACGAGCATCGCTGGGGAGAATGTGCTAGGAAATTGATTGGATCTAAAAGCTGACACATTCCCAGGAGTGTATGGTCTGCGTTTAAGGATCTTAAAAGGAGTGTCAGCTCAAAACAGCAAGTGTGTTACCTATAATCTTGCAAAATTCTTTATTTAATCCCAGTGGATTAGAAATAGCAAAAGTGGCATCTTTATTTCAGAAAGGAGGGAGACAGAACACAGAAAACTATACGTTAGTTATCCCAACATCTGCAACAGAGAAGATTTTTGAATCCATTAAGGACGTTAAAGCAGGATACTCAGAAAATCACAACGTCATCAGGTACAACCAACATGTTTTTGTAAGGAGGAAATCATAACCGCAAGAGTTTTGTTGACAAAGCAGCATCTGTGGTGGATAAACGAGAACCAGTAGACGAGGTGTACTTGTATTTCCAAAACTGTCAGATCAAAGGTTGCTACACATGATAAATGTTCATGGTATAGGGGGCAACATTAACACATAATAAAGGATTGGCTATCTAACAGGAAGAAGAGTAGTGACAAATGGGTATTTTTTTGGGTTGGCAAGCTTTAACGAGTGGATTGTCATAGGGATCAATGCTGGGTTCTCAACTATTTATAATCTATAATCAATGATTTGGATGAGGGGACAGAATGTATTTTAGATCAAGTTGCAAATGACAAGTTAGGTAGGCAAGCAAGTTCATAGATCATAGAATCCCTACAGTATGGAAACAGGCCCTTCGGCCCAACAAGCCCACACTGAACCACAGAGCATCCTACCCAGACCCATGCCCCTATAACCCACCTGACCTACATATCCCTGAACACTATGGGCAATTTAGCATGGCCAATCCACCTAACTTGCACATCTTTAGACTGTGGGGGAAAACCAGAATACCTGGAGGAAACCCACACAGACATGGGGAGAATGTGCAAACTCCACACAGACAGTTGCCCGAGGGTGGAATCAAACCCGGGTCCCTGGTGCTGTGAGGCAGCAGTGATAACCACTGAGCCACCGTGCCTGAGGGAATTAGAGTGGATACCAACATAATATTTCACATTATGGGAAAGATTAAAACTCGGAGGCAGAGTTTAAGAATACTAGGTTTATCTTTTAAGAAAGAAATAAAGAGAATGTGTCTCTTGGAGTATAGTTAGAGTTCTTTTCTCTGAAGGTATGGAAGCTGCATTAAATTGATTCAAGGCTGAGTTAGATTTTTGATAGATAGGGGAGTTAAATTTATGGGAGCAGACAGAAAAGTGGAGCTGAAACCACAACTAGATCAGCCATGAACGATGAGCAGGTTCAAAAGGGCCAAATAGCTGACTCCTGTTGCTATGCACCTGTGAATCTATCAGGGGTTTTGGAACTCAGCCAAGTATTTCAGACTCCTTTGAATGAGCCTATCAACAACCCTTGGTGAGCTAAATCTATCCACGGCATTTGAAGCAGACATTCAAAATGGGATTCCACGCACAACTGTATGAACAAAGTCTCCAGAGCTGAATATATTAAAGCCTTGAAGTCATTGAAATCACTTAGCTGTCTGTTCAAGCTTTAGAGTAATAAAACAAATGATTAGGTTGTGATTTAATCAAAAGATTAAATCAAAGGGGACAATGGACACAGTCAAATCCGATTACCATTATTGTTCAATGCAGAATAACATCCTATCAATTGGATAATGTGCTCTAATGCAATTGAGCACTTTTCCACCTTCACAAAGCTGGTCAATTTACAGATCACGCTTTGTTTTTTTAAGAACAAAACCTTATCACTAATCGCTACATTAAGAGCATGCTTAACTGGTCATACCATGTTCTATTATAATATGAAGTCAGCAACGCCTTTTGACTTACTTGTTAAAAGGGTTCCTGACTCCTCCATGGCTCACAACACCTCTGAATAGCATGAACAACTTCAGAGGCCAGTCCAATGCCATCAAAATTGTGGGGCATTTAAAATGCTTCTGCCTACCCACCCCCCTCCACCCCGCTCCCCCCCCCCTCTACCCAAAAGGAGCTGGAAAGTTTGGGACTGCTGGAGTGTAGGCTTGAGACCTGTTCCCATTCTCATTCCATTCTAAGTTTCCAACAATGGGAATGGGGATGGGATTTCCACACATGGAACCTGCCTGACTGGCTATTAGACACAACACTCACACAGAATGAGGGCCCAGTACAGCAGCAGTTTTTGTAATTGATCACAAGGGAAACATCGGAGATAAAAGTCTAAAATCATTCAGTTCTGTATCAAGTCGTATAACAGACCCTTTGGTCGAACCTATCCGTGCTGATCATAATCGCAAACTAAACCAGTCACACCTGCCTGTGGTGGGCCCAAACCTCTCCTATTTATGTACTTATCCAAATTAAACATTGTAACTGTACCTGCATCCACCACTTTCTCTGGAAGTTCATTCCACACACAAACGCTCTCTTGTGTAAAAAAGTTGCCCCTCATGTATTTTTAAAATCTTTCTCCTCTCACCTTAAAAGTATGCCCTCTGGTCTTGAAATCCCTCACCCGAGGGAAAAGATACCTGCCATTCACCATATCTATACCCATCATGATTTTGTAAACCTCTATAAAGGTCACCCCTCAATCTCCCACGCTCCCACGGAAAAAGTCCCAGCCTGTCCAGCCTTCCTTTATAACTCAAACCCTCCATTCCCAGCAACATCCTGGTGAATCCTTTCTGAACACTCTCCAGCTTAATAATATCTTTCCTATAGCAGGGTGACCAAGACCGGACACGGTACTCCAGAAGCGGCCTCACCAACATGACATCTCAACTGTGATACTTAAAAGGTCTGAGCAATGAAGGTAAGTGTGCTAAACACCTCCTTGACCACCCTGTATACCTGTGATGCAAATTTCAAAGAATTATGTACCTGAACCGCTAGATCTCTCTTTATCTTTGTCATTATTCTTTTGAAAGATAATTGGGCAAACTTCAAAATAAGAGACAGTGATTTTGATCAAAGTTGTGTGTCGATGGAAATATTACAGGCACACAGAGAAATAAACCTTTTGCCCGCAAGACGTAAATTGAGAAAATAAACCAATTCACTTTATCAATTTTCATCTGTTTAATGGACAATCTAAATTTTAGAAAGTTTCACTGTAGGGTTCTAAACAGTTTAATTGTTTTCTTTCTAGAAAGTGTCTTTGGAGAAAAATCTTGTACTGCTTAATTACAACACGGATTAAATGTTTTTAACTTTTCCATGCTCCCAGGGCACAGACACCTGTACACAGCTTTGTTTCTCAGGGACTTGCAATCTCTACAACATACTGATCAGTCACACAGTTTCTGATGATTGTCTGTAGATTGTAAAGGACTCGGACTATCAATTCTGACCTGATACCAGAGCAGCCCAAAACTCCCCTTGCTGCCTTTGCCAATATATGTAACTTATTAAATCGAGAAATAACCCAAAGCTTCAATCTGAATGCCATTTTGACTTTCATCACGATTACTCAATCTATTTGTTTTATTTTCCATTTACTGCAAATCAAAAAAACCCAGCTTTCAAGCCCTTTTGGTGTAAAGTATTGCGTGGCTTGGGTTCCAATTCATTTGTCCTCATGCCAGGCTAAATGTTGTAAGAATTTCATGTTCTCATTCCGTAATCTGGATCAGATCTATTGCAACAGCACAACTCATCTGTTAACTAAAAAGATTTTTAGCAAGAAGCAGACTCACTTTTTGACTCAAAACGTATTGTGAAATTAAGAATGGGAACATGGGACAGAAGTAGGCGATGCAAATCTGTTCCAACACTGAATAAGATCATGAGTGATCTGTATTTATTTTATATAGAGATTATTTGAATGCGGATGGTGGGCATTAACTGGGGATTCACCTGATTCCCAATAAAAATAGACACAAAGATGGCAATTATTGCATTAAGAAGTGTATCTTTGTACTGTGAAATTCTATAAATTAAACAAAAAAAAAAACAAAAACGTGTGAAGATTGGTTCTAATCCCATCCTTTATGAGCAGGCATAAAATTCTGGCTTATGGGTGAAGACCCAAATTTCTTTCTGAGAGAGTCCTCTTGCTTTAGAATGTTTTGCCTGCTGACTGCTCCACACGCAGAGACAGGGGCTTCATTAGGCTGTTTCGTGGCATTGTATAAAACCATTCAAGCTTTATTGGTCAGTGCGTTGAGTATAGGAGTTGGGAGGTCATGTTGTGGCTGTACAGGACATCGGTGAGGCCACTTTTGAAATACTGCATGCAATTCTGGTCTCCCCATGATAGGAAAGATGTTGTGAAACTTGAAACGGTTCAGAAAAGATTTATAAGGACGTTGCTGGGGTTGGAGGATTTGAGCTACAGGGAGGGGCTGAATAGGCTGGGGCTATTTTCCCTGGAGCGTCGGAGGCTGAGGGATGACCTTATAGAGGTTTATAAAATCCTGAGGGGCATGGATAGGGCGAACAGCCAAGACCTTTTCCCCAGGGGAGGAGAGTCCAAAACTAAAGGGCATAGGTTTAAAGTGAGATGGGAAAGATTTCAAAGGGGCCTAAGGGGCAACTTTTTCACGCAGAAGGTGGCGTGTGTATGGAATGAGCTGCCAGAGGAAGTGGTGGAGGCTGGTACAATTACAACATTTAAAAGGCATCTGGATGGGTATATGAATAGGAGGGGTTTAGAGCAATATGGGTCAAATGCTGGCAAGTGAGACTAAATTAGTGTAGAATATCTGGCCAGCATGGACGAGTTGGGCCTAAGGGTCTGTTTCTGTGCCGTACATCTCTATGACTCTATGACAGAATTTAAATCAGGACAGTTGGTGCATTCCAAAAGACCGTATCTTATGGAATGGAAGCTCTGGTAAGTAATGGGTCATGAGAAGGAAGGACCTTAACAAATATGCGATCTAACCATTATGTTCACTCTTCACGATTAATCAGAATTAATTACAAAATCTGGGACTCTGAGCAGCTGACAGAATAAACAAAACTTGTACCTTAAATCCTGAGGAACAGGCGAAATCATGATAATGTGAGTGTTCATGACACATAGGACAGAGCTATTACATCCAAAGGCCACCTGTTCACAGTTTTTACTGTACTCTAGAGACCTCTAGTGAACGAGAGAATGTGACAGTTGTGGGAAAGCAGGAAATACTCCTGCAAGTTTAAATTTAGGCTGAGTGTTCATAATTAAAGCCAAGACATGGGGTCCATGAACTGGCAGAATGGAGAGAAAGAGTGGAGAGTAAGAAAGTGCACTACAGGCAATGATTATGGGTCTAAACGTGACTCTTGCATTAGTCAATAATCACACACTGGAGAAAGGCCAATTAATACTGACAGACACGAACATGCAAGTAGAGGTTGTAGCTTCAAAAAAAAAAAGACAGTCCTTAACTGGAATTAGAAACCGAAATTCTAATGATCACGAGGTTTTGGTGTAAACCTGAATCTCAAATAGTAGAAGCAAAAGCAAAGGGAATTAGACAGTTAGAGTTCAGAGTTTCTTCTCAGAAACCAGATATGGATCAAGTAGTTTTATCACATAAAAGGATTTGTCTTGAAAAAAGATCTTGTAGATGGGACTTGTTTCACTGAAGTTACTAGGAGCTTTGTAGGGTAACTGGATGTTACAGGTATTAGAGTGGATTTGTCCACACCTTGGAAGTAACCTTGAAAATCTTTTGAACTCTTTAGCCACATATTCATGGGAGGGTACTAATCAAAATACACCTGAGCTGCATTTCTAAAAGACAACACTTTTCAGACAGATGTGTTTCTGAGCGAGCCCAAAGAGCCTGCAACTGTAGATGGAATTCCATAGAAACTAAAGAAAAATGTATCCATGACCTGAACGACATGTTCAGAGAATGGCATTCCAGTGTGAAATCTTTCAGTGTGATCTGTCATGTTGAACGTAGTTTGTTTTAAACTAAAAGGTGCCCTCACAATGTTTGGTTGGGGTCATAAAAGGAAAACTTTAAACATCGTAATGATGCTTGCTGATGATTTCTTAAGAGTGGTGGTGCAGACTTTGAGAAATGTCTTCATTATTAGATTGGGGTGGAATATTGCAACTTAATGTTGTGGACCTTCTACACATATTAACTTAGGTACCCAGCAAAGTAAGTTCAGAATACACAAGAAAGCATTACTTCCAATTAATCCTGAAAGATACTATATCTAAAGAAGAGACAGAACAATTACAAGACGTGACTGAAAACAAAAAATGCTGGAAATCACAATGGGACAGGCAGCGCCCACAGAGAGAGAACAAGTTAACATTTTGGGTATAGATGACCAACTAGTCATCTAGACTCAAAACTTTAGCTTCCTCTCTCTCCATGGATGCTGCCTGACCTGCTGTGATTTCCAGCATTTTTTTGTTTTCAGTACAGAATCCAGCATCTGCAGTAATTTGCTCCTCAATTACAAGACATCATTGGTCAGTGAAACCGGTTGAGAAGTAGTTTTGACGGATTGGATTTGAGGTATAATAGGTGAATGCTTTTTAATTTATTCACAGGATGTAGGGGTCACTGAATAGGCCTCATTGCTCATCCCTAATTGCCCAGAGACCAGTTAAGGGTCAACCACATTACCATAGGTCTGGCAGGGTAAAGATGACAGATTTTCTTCCCCAAAGGACATTAATGAACTAGATGGGTTTTCTCCAACAACTGACAATGGTTTCATGGCCATCATTAGACTCTT
Source organism: Ginglymostoma cirratum (assembly GCA_024137785.1). Classification (NCBI taxonomy): domain Eukaryota; kingdom Metazoa; phylum Chordata; class Chondrichthyes; order Orectolobiformes; family Ginglymostomatidae; genus Ginglymostoma; species Ginglymostoma cirratum. Next base: position 2,447,782 of record JAHRHZ010000084.1, read on the forward strand.
AATTCCAGATTTTTCTCTAATTTATCTACCATGGTGGGATTTGAAGTTGGGTCCCCAGAACATTATCTGGGTCTCTGGATTAGGTGTTGTGATAATACCCTGAAATAGTGAATGTTTGAGTGGAAATCAAGCATTAGAAGTTTAATACTGAAGAAATGCATATTTTGGATCTCCTAAGCTTAGAAACCTAAGAACATGAGACCACTCATTTTTAACGTTGCTGATGTTTTCTTGGGTATGCTCATGCAGCTGGTTTCAAAATGTCATTCCCTAGCTTGGGAACTAGAGAAAATAATAAGGTTTTTGAAAGCTGTTTCGTAGCTGAAACACTGGTTCTTGTACATGGAGTGGTTTTGGGATACTATTTAGCATATGTTTTTAGTGGGAATCTGGAATATGTACACACTACAGATAGTACAGCATCAAATGTTGTGGAGATAGTCACCGTGGGACAATATGTACTTTACAAAAAGTGAGAAACGACAGGTTACAGATTGCTCTTGCTGATATGAAACAAATGCTGCAGACAAAGAATATTGCTAACCCTCGCATCTGAATCAGTGATATGGATTGTGACTAGCTTGGGCCTGAGTCATAGCCTGTTAACCTGACAATGACCCATTTATTTCTACTCTTCTTTTCTACCCATTAGCAGTTCACAATTCATGCCAGCATGCTCCGCCTGACTGCACGTGTGGTAATTTTGGTTGCCTCTTGCGTCTCACCTTATCGAAAGCTTTCTAAGAAAAATAAATATACCATATCCACCAGTTGCCCCTCATCTATTCGTCTAGTTCCATCTTCAAAAAGACATCTAAAACTCAGGCACAAAAGCCTCCAGTCCACATTTGTTTCTTGATATTGACACAATTAAGAGTTTTTGTTTTTAAATCCTCTGGTTGAATAGCAGCAATTCAGTCTCTGATTGAGGAGACTGGATTGATGGCCTTAGCTTAGTGTAAGGCCTTCAGGAGGCCTCAAAGGATGACTTGATTCCAGCGGGAGCATTTTAAAGGGTGGGATTCCCGACATTATCCTTTGTTGTTTGGTCGGTGGGAGGGTACAGGACTTGCTGGTAGTACATTTGGAATTTTGTCTGGGAAACAGGACAGAATCCTAAAAGAAAGGGGATCCAACTCATACTCTGGGCAACCACCTCCTTTAGGCAAAAGTGAATTGTTCTGCATTCAGCACAAGAAGCCTCAGGGCTAAGATACTGATTCTTGTATCAGGTACTTGCATACAGATGAAAAAACATGCCAATTTTCAAACCTATAACTGAAATACAGAATGTTATTTGAGGGTTGTGGACATATTAATAACATTGCTTTACAGCTTGTTAAAGGATGAATCTCAACCTCCTTTCTTCACTATTTTAACGGAGGCATATAAATCAGATACCTGATAAAATTAGATTGGGAAGATTTCGAGACCAATGGGTTTGGTGAAGTGGTACATCCCACCGTCTCGGTGTCTCTTGAAGTAGCAGATTGAAAGATGGTAGGAAGTAACTCCAAGATACAATAATCTTACAGGCACTAAGGTTTCAGACTTTGAACTTACAAAAACTATTTAAAATGGTAAGAATTGAATGAAATCTATCCATCACAGGTGGTGCCTGTAGTAACAATTTGAGGTGACAGGAGGAAGAGTAATATGTAACATGTCAGGGCCATCGCAGAATAACTGACAGAGATTCATTGCACTGAATGGTGAATAACTCTGTCTGATATGGGACTGCTGTGTGCACAGGTCCTCAAAGTTCTGTCATGTCCATCTACATAGCTAAATGGCAGACTTTAATATGTTGCCTAATCTAATGTTCCTCATTTCAGTTCAAGATTTTGTTTTGTTTTGTTTTGTTTTGTACACACATCACACATCAAACATCTGTGGTTTTACCTTGCAGGATCTCCCATTTCACAGACGGCAGCAAACTGTCCAGTACTGCTCCATGTTTTATCACAGTCACGCTGCTGGATGGGCAGCTCAGAGCTGTCGCTGGATTCATCAGGGACTGGCCATCTGCATGGCTCTAGAAGGAAAAGAGAGTGAGAAAGAAGGGTAAATGGCATTCATCTGTATTGTAACAATGCTTTGTGTAACTTCCCAATCTAACTCAATTTCTCTTTACAACTTTAGAGTGTGATGCACAACATACCTTGATGCTCCTAAGGCTTTGTAGATTAAATTAAATGAAAAACTCAATTTGGAGCGAGGATGCTCTTAATCAAAGCAAAATTAAAATACCAGTACCTTGGCATTGCTGAGAATGCAACTAGCCTTTGGATATTAGCATTGAAACCTGTGCACAGTGATCTTTCAGCTTGTCACTAACCAGGCCCTGATCTACTTTATTCTGTTCCACAGCTCCATGATTAAAACCACATGAGGGATTGAGATAGAAGCTGCCTGGCTTATTTCCCTCAGCTGTTCAGAATTCAAGAGATTGTATTGACATTGATTTTAAGGGCTCTTGCGGTTTAGCGGTAGCGTCCTACCTCTGAGTCAAGAGGCCCTGGTTCAAGTCTCACCTGCTCTGTAGATGTGTTCTAACATCCCTGAACAAGCTGATTAGAAAATATCTATTAATTCTGTTAAATCATGAGGAATTAACTTTAACATTTTGAGTGCCACATTGACGAGGTGCAGCCTCACCATCACCTTACTCAAACCTTTCCACTCCCCATTATCCTCTCTTTTATAAAACACCTTATCTCCTGCATTAAATTCTGTCTCAGATGGTATTGTATACCTCAAAGCTCTCCTTGCTTTTTCCCCCCGAGACAGCGGCCTAGACAAAAACTGACTGTCTTGCACATAGAGCTCTCGAGGAATTGGAAAAAATTGTAGCTTGTAATAGAGCAGGAGGACTATCAGACAGAATTGAATGGATTTCTCTCACAAACTGCTTGATGGGTACGACATTTTAGAATTGTCTGGAGTGAATTCTTTGCATGGGCCACAAGGGATGTTTTCAACTTGCAGTCTGGTTGCGCAGCTAAATTTGTTGCAGCTTTTCATCACTACAGGATTCTCTTCAGAGTTTGTTACTGAAAGGACTTTCAGTGCAGACCATGGTAAAGTATTCACATATGTCTCTGAATTCACCATTGCCAATCCTTTCTATTATCAGAAGGTCACAATGGCCTCAGTGATTTTCTCTCAGCTTTCAACCTTCATCTTATGGCCATGCTTCACTGGGTCCATATTCTTTTCTAGAGAAGTAAATGGTCAAGGATAGAACTGGAGCCAATATTTACACTCAATTATGTTTAGTTACAAAATTCTCTATTACTAACAGGCACCTCCTAACCGACCACTAGAATTTTAGTCTGTGCCAATATGAGATCTCAAGTGAATGCTCACCACCTACAAATAAATTAAAGACCATTAACAAGGTGACTGACTGTACCTCCTCAAATTCTCCTCTCCTCCGCTCCCTCTTTTTCTCCCTTAAGGGACTCATTTATCTTTCAGTTCTGATAAATAAAAGCTCTATTAATTGGCAGATATGAAGAGATGTTAGGATCTACATTAGGCAGATGCTTTCTGATTTTACTGACTCTCGTTCCAGGTTGGTCTGTATTCTGTGTTTACTCTTGTGTACATTCTTTACCTCCTCTGTAACTGATTCCAAAACAGTGAGCTATGTGTCTGCAACATGCAGCAGCTACCTACAATATGTCCATTGTTCTGAAGTCAACGACGAATGAGGGCAGGGACAGGTAAAATGGCAGAATGTTCCCTGGAGGACTTTTGTGAACCAGTTGGGCAACTTTTGGAAATCTTATCCAAATGACTAGATTGACTGAATTCAAATTTCTAATTTTTGTTTGGTGGATTTTACATTTAAAATGTAGTTGCTTGCCTACATCAAACAAAGAACAAAGAACAATACAGCACAGGAACAGGCCCTTCGGCCCTCCAAGCCTGCGCCTACACATTTTGCCTTTCCATACTAAAACTGTCTTCACTTACAGAATCCAAATCCCTCTTTTCCCTTCTTGTTTTTGTCCAGCTGCTTCTTGAACATTGCTATCATATCTGCTTCCACCACCTCCTCTGGCAGCACATTCCAGGCACTCACCACCTTTTGTATGAAAAATGTGCCTCACACATCTCTTTTAAATATTCCCTCCTACCCCACCACCTTGAACCTGTGTCCCCTAGTAACTGACCCCCCCACCCTGGGAAAAAGCATCATACTTTCCACTCTATCCACACCATTCACAATCTTATGAACTTCTACAGGGCACCCCTCAACTTCCTACATTCCAGTGAAAACAAACCCAGTCTGTCCTACCCTTCTTCATTGCTAAAATCTCCCAGATTTACCAGGAAACATCCTGGTAAACATTTTCTGTACCGTCTCTAAAGCATCCACATCCTTCTGGTAGTGTGATGACCAGAACTGTACACAATAGTCCAAGTGTGGTCTAACTGAAGTTCTATAAAATTGCATAACCTGCCTATGCTTATACTCAATGCCCCTTCCAGCTCCTCCAGCTACTGCCCCGTAGTGTTGCAGTTCCTTTGTTATACAAGTTTCAGCCTTTGAATGACCCTCTTTGTATCATTTTGGCTGTGATTTTTATATCCTTTCTATCTTTCTTTTAAGTAAAGATCGTATGGACAAAACCTGTCTCTCCTCTGGGGCCCCAGGATTAATGGAATCTACACTGGCTGAGTGTACATTGAGGGCTTGGTTCAAACCTTTACCCTAATTGCATTAAGTATAGCAATACACATATTGACATCCCCAGAAATTAAAGAAAGTTTTTAAAAGAATTATTCTTTCATGGAACACAGGTGTCTCTGACAAGCCGACATTCATTGTCTGTCCCTAACTGCCCTTGAACTGAATGTTTTGCTTGGTTATTTCAGAGGGCAGTAAGTGTAAATGACATTGCTGTGGGTCTTGAGGCCAGACCTGGTAAGGATGGCAGATTTCCCTCTGGAGAAGGACATTAATGAATAAGATGTGTTTTTACAACAATCGATAATGGTTTAATAGTCACCATTACTAAGATTGTCTTTCAATTCTAGAATTAGCAACGTGATCTGAATTTGGGCCCCCGGATTACAAGTCTAATGATATTACCAAAATGCCACCATCCTTCCTCCAAATACTAGGAAAATGGTAATTGGGACATATCTAACTCAGTGTTATTTAATTCATCCATATTCAGTGTTGTAAGGAATGGTTTCTGACATTCTTAGGTTTGATCCCTAGTCTGGCCTTTTCTCTCATTTTAGCTGTAAGAGGAATTTACAAATTTCATTTGGTATAACTGTAGGGCTCAGTCACATCTCACAGGCAGTGTCCTTTTATATGCGTGAGAAGACTGTGGGTTAAACTCCATATCCAGAGATCTGACCACAGAGTTTGAGCGTTGTCACTCCAGTGCACCACTGAGGGAGTGCTGCACTGTGTCATTGCTGCTGTCTTTCAGATGAGACTTTAAACCAAAATATTTCATGGTTTTTAAAAGCAAAATCATTCTTAGAATGTGCTGTTCTATAATTCTCCTTGGTGATATTGAACCATCTTCTCAAACTGCTGCAGTCCACATGGTGCACATACATCCAAGATTCTGTTAATGAGGGAGAGTTTGATTTTCATACAACAGTGAAGGAACGGCAAGGTAGGAAATTGCTGCTGCTGATGGCCTGCAGAACCTCGTAGACATCTAGTTTTGAGCTTTTGAGTATGGATCAGCCAAAAACAAAACACACCCAGAAATGGGAACGTTTAAAAATTCCATACTGGCTGCAAGTCCAGCAAATCCTGGGACAACCCCCTGCCAAAAGTCAAAATCTTGGTCCAAACACTACAGCTGAGAATTCTCAGTGGAATCTAGCTCAGGAGCAGCACAGCAGTTTTCCAGTAAGAAAATCAATGGTGAGAAGGCTGCTGGGATAACACCGTCAAGTCAGCGACACAAGGTGCTCACAAGGCACTGAAAACCGGTTCAACAGGATAATATGCCCGCCCAACTCATCATCCAAAGTGGACTCTTGTACTGAAATCTAATCCACTGATATATACAACATATAGATATTAATCTCACTCACCAACATCGGTCTACGAGGTTATTGTTTACACTATTACACAAGCCTGAGTCCCAGCTTGCTCTATTACAATCACTGACTCATAACTACTGTCAGGATAATGTGGTAATTGTATAATAATTTATAACTAATTAATCATGAGTTAACAGAAACAATGTTGAAGTATTTCAAATATTTTTTGCGTTTAAAGATTGATGAAGGAACACCTGAAATGTTAACTCCACATTTGTCTCCAAAGTCTCTGTTTGACCCACAGAATCATTCCAGTATTTTCTTTCACATTTTCACCAGCGGAATTTTATGTTTGTTTTAGGGCCAAGAGTGTCATGTCGAAGAGATTGGATTCACGGTGTTGGCTGGCCCGGAGTGTCTGCAGTCACACAACAGGGTGGGCAAAATGAAAGATGCAGCAATTTTGAAAGAAGGTCAATGACTTTCACACACAAGCAAGTTGCACCAACTTCTCTCTGTTTCCTCACACTCAGTGTAACTCTTAGTCACTGAACACACCACCCATCTATAGTCTCCCATTCTCACTGTTGCTTGCAACACCTTTGCTCTATGGCTCTCACCTATCTCCTTGTCCCACATCGTTAAGCCTTCCTGCTAACTGCATTTCCTACTCCCTCACTCGAGACACCTCCCCACCTTTTGTGCTTCTTCGACCATTTTCATCTCATAGAGTCATACAGCACGGAAACAGACCCTTCAGTCCAGCCAGTCCATGCTGACCGTAATCCCAAACTAAACCAGTCCCACCTGCCTGCGTTTGGCCCATATCCCTCCAAACATTTCTTGTTCATCTACTCAGCTTTTAAACATTCTAACTGTACCCCCAACCACCACTTCCTCCGGAAGTTCATTCCACACACAAACCACACTCTATGTAAAAAAATTGCCCCTCATGTCTTTTTTAAAACCTTTCTCCTCTCACCTTAAAAATATGCTCCTAGACTTGAATCCCCCATCCTAGGAAAAAAGACACCTGCCATTCACCTTATTTATACCCCTCATTGGATGAAATAGGAGGTTGAGGGGTGACCTTATAGGGTTTATAGGGTCACCCCTCAACCTCCTATTTCATCCAATTTCCCATTTCATTTAATTCCTCCTTTTGCCAGGGTGGTGGTGACTTGTAAAAGGAACACCTTTTGTTGCAAATGTCACCACCAAACTGTCTCAGATCCCACCCTTATATCTGGAGTTGCTTCCCTTCTTAGTTACTGCGTCATCTGTGTCCCAGTGTAATGGCTCCAATTCCCACACTGGAGATTCCCGCTTCCTCCAATATGGTATTGAATGGCCCTGGATAAAACCCCTTGACACTTACTGCCCAAATCCCCCGGACTGACTGTGGCCAGCTCCCTGCATGAGATCAGATGGTGGCTTGGCCTTTCTTTACTGACTATAGTATCCCCTTCAACTGACTAAGCACTACTCCCCTTAGACTTTGAGACATGGATCCAGGAGGTAGTGCTGAAGAAGCCTCAGCCCTTGAGCTTGTCTAACAGGTTTGAGGTTCTTCCTCCTTGTGTGGATGAGAGTGACAGCCAGAGGGCGGATGAACAAACTGAACATAGCACCATGATACAGGGAGCCATTCAAGAAGGGGAAGGAAAGAGAAATGAAGCTGTAATTGGGGATTGTATAATCAGGGGAATAGACACTGTTCTCTGCAACCAGGATTATGAGTCCCAATGACTGTGTTGCCTGTCTGGTGCCCAGGTTCATGGTACATCATCTAGGCTGCAGAGGAATGTGGAGTAAGAGGGGAAAGATCCAATTGCTGTGGTCCATTTAGGTACCAACAATATAGGTAGAAAGTGGCCTTCAGAGACCAGTGAGCACGGTATCATTGCTCTGGACAATATTATTTCATTTACTAAGTTTCTGTTTTGTTGTATGAGTTTTTGTTGGACGAGACCAGTGAATATGTTGCAAATGTATGGAAATGAGGTCCTCACTGCTTACCAGTGCAATTTGCATTTCGCTTTGGAAACTTTCAGGGGAGAATCGGAAGTTTTTTCTTGACAGTGAGAATCACGTTTCTTTGTCCTTGCTATATTCTTCCAATTTCCTTGTCAATGCCAACGTTTCTCCGGTGTAGGAAAATGTTGGCAATCACTTAAAGAGAATTTGATAAATATTTGAACGGAAAGAGTCCAAAATAAATAAGTTATAGAAATAGGTTTAGGCTTAATAGTTTAGTTAAGGGGCTAGTATTGTTGTAGGTGCGATAGGCCAAATGGTTGCTGTCTCCATTGTAACTTCCTGTAGCTTATGTATCTGTGCGCAGTAATCAATTCAGTAAATTGCACAGTTATCCTTGAAAATTCTACAACAATTTGAAAATTCTCCACTGTAATCTCAAAATTTTGGGCAGGGATGGGTTGGGCTCATCATCGTGAGGAAGAGGGCCATATTGTTTAATCAGGAGCCAGAGGCATCTACAACTAGCTATGTTCTTTAGCAGTTTTCTGTCAATTGATTTGCAATTTTGTTGAAGTTTTATAAAACGAACTAAATATTATTTTATTTCAGATACAAGTTTTGAATTATATACTACTATTAATTTCTACTATCAGCATATTTCCATTTGAAAGTCTTCACTCTCTTTGTAATGTACTCATTCAGAAAACACTGCAGGCTCCAGCAAGCTCAGAGCGCGATGAAATCACAGCAGACAGAGCACAGCCTGCTATAGGTGACCAACACCAGACACCATTCCAACAACTTCCCTCCCCTCCTCTCTAGTTTAATTTAGTATTATGTCCGTCACAGACTTGTTGGACCAAAGGGTCTGGTTCTGTGCTGTACGACTATATGTAACATATGAACAGCAGTGGTTCATGAAGGTGGCTCACCAGCTTTCCATGGGCGGGTAGAGATGAGCAACAAATACTGGATTTGCCATCATTATTCATAGCTCATGAATGGATTAAAAAAAACACAATTAAGATGATTGGCAACGGAACCAACAGTGGCATGAGGAAAATTCTTTATATGCACTCTAGAGCAGTTCAAAACTAGACACAATCTATATCACTGGTGTCCTGTTTTTTTGTGGAAGGGTAACAATGGAATTGACCACAATGTATAGTCTTCCATTCTCTAGTCCCAGTTATGTTGTTGTAGCCAGCATACTGGTAAAAGAGAATGCTACATTCACTTGCAATGCAAAACACAGGAGAGTATATTATTGCGTGAAGATATGAGAAGATTGGTCTAAAAACAGTAAAGAAATGCAAAAAATGAATAAGAAAGGGAAGAATTACAGTATGGAAGCTAGCCAGAACTATAAAATCAGAAAGTAAAGAGTTTCTATTAATCTTATAAAAAATGTGTGAACTAAGTGTTAGTCCTGTAGAAAATGAGACTAGAGAATTAATAAGGAAAATAAGGAAATAGAAGATTAATTGAAAGGTATTTTGCATCAGTCTTCACCACAGTGGATACAAGCAACATCTTGTAAGCAAGTTTAAATCAGAAAATGGAAGTCGGGAGGAGGAAATCAGAAAATTCACAATCACCAGAGAAGTGGTCTGAGTAAACTGTTGGAGCCGCAGGCTGTCACTATACATTTGTAAATCTGACATCAGTGGTGGGAATGTCGTTGGAGGTGATGCTGAAAGATAGGATTTACATGTGTTTGGAGAGACAAGGAATGATTGGGGATAACAAGCATGGGGCTGGATGAACACAGCAGGTCAAGCAGCATCATAGGAGCAGGAAAACTTGACGTTTCGGGCCTAAACCCTTCATCAGAAATGGGGGAGGGGAAGAGGGTTCTGAAATAAATAGGGAGAGAGGGGGAGG
>JAHRHZ010000084.1:2492672-2522949 GCA_024137785.1 Ginglymostoma cirratum
ATAACAAGCATGGGGCTGGATGAACACAGCAGGTCAAGCAGCATCATAGGAGCAGGAAAACTTGACGTTTCGGGCCTAAACCCTTCATCAGAAATGGGGGAGGGGAAGAGGGTTCGTTGCCTGATTCTGCCACAAATCTCACCCTAGCCCACATCACCCAGGGCCTCTATAAAGATTCCACCCATAGATTTTTATTTTGAATTCACTTTGTGGGATATGGGCGTCGCAGGTTGAGCCAGCATTTATTACCTGCCCCCGATTGCCATTGAGAAGGTGGTGGTGAGCCGCCTTCTTGAACCATTACAATCCATGGTGTGTAAGTGTAGATCTACAATGCCCTTAGGGAGGAAATTCCAGGATTTTGACCCAGCGACAGTGAAGGGAGGGTGATGCATTTCCAAGTCAAGATGGTGAGTGGCTTGGAGTGGAACTTACAGGGGGTTGTGTTCCTATGTATCTGCTGGCCCTGTCCTTTCAGATGGAAGTGCTTGGGGGATCGGAAGGTGTTGCCTAAGGATCTTTGGTCATGGATTCTGAACAGTTTGACAGGTGTTGGTTTTATTTCTCATCTGAAAGATGGCACCTCTGACAATGCTGCACCCACTAAGGGCTGAGTCTTACTGCTGTTTGGAATTTGGTGTTTACACCTGCACTGATACAGGTTTGGAACAACTGAACCAAATGCTGATTGCACTAATACAGCTTGGTGGTGGTGGTGGGGGCTGCTCACAGTTTGAGTGTACAAAAACATCAAAGCTTCACACTTGTAGCTCTGCTTCACTAACAAGACTGCCATTTATAAAATCAGAGGTGGCCGGAAGAGCAGATGCTGGAGCATCTGAGATAACAAGGTGTAGACCTGGATGAACACAGCAGGCCGAGCAGCATCAGAGGAGCAGGAAGGCTGATGTTTCGGGTGTAGACCCTTCTTCAGAAAAATGAAGAAGGATCCAGACCCAAAACGTCAGCTTTCCTGCTCCTCTGATGCTGCCTGGCCTACTGTGTTCATTCAACTCTACACCTTGTTATCATTTATAAAATCAGTTGCTGCTATCCTAACTGCATAAGAAAAGGAAGCTGCTTTTTCATCATTTCTGAGAAATGAAGGCGGTTTCTGACAAAGGAAAAGTTTGTTTGTGCAGGGGACAAACAGGAGAAGATTAAAATTCTGGAGGTATGATTCCTGATTCTCTTTACAGTTTCTACTCCCCCAAGCTACATGGCCTTCTCCTCAGACTCTCGGAATGACAGCGTGCCTGAAGGAGGCTGACCAGCCTCGCTTATAATCCCTTATTATGTGGCAAGAAGCCCCTTTCTCTACAAAGTTTGTCTGCTCTGTGGTCAGTTTGTTCTGTTCTCTGTATACTCCTTATCACAATGTGCAGTTATGTCTGTTTTAACAGGCAGGTAGACCCAATCATTAACTAAGGATTTCAATCCATGTGCTCCACCATGGAGCATCTGGGAGTTTAAAAACATTCTCCAGGACACGACTGTGAGCAATCCAGGAGAAAAATTGTAGGGACATCAAGAAAATTGTGTTTCATTTTTAAATTTACTCTGGATATTTTCATTTCTCGTTTTAAGAATACTGGATAGGGAGAAATAGGTTGATTAACCGACAATTACGAATCATTGTCACTGGATCTCATTTTATCTCTCTCAAAGTCCTACGCGGCTGCACTTCGAAAGGCTCTCAAGCCAGCCCTTCCCCGGTATCCTTACCAAGTAAGCTGACTTTTCTCATCTTCTAGTCATTGGGAACATTTTTCAGGTCACTAGCCCATTCGCCAAAACATCAGATTTTGCTCTTTCCCAGAATAAATCGCTGCCCAGCTGAAATATTAGTGAGAGCAGGGTGATGTCCCTGTTTTTATTTGAGGAAGGAGTTTTGACTGAAGGGACCACAGCATGGGATCAGCAGGAATTGGATTTTCTCAGTCTGTAGCACAAACAGGAATGGTGAAGAAAGCCAGGGAGGCTGCCTGGTCTCTGGCTCTTCCTCAGTTGACAGACTGCAGTGGATTGATCTCCAGGGCAGGAGAAAGATTTTTTCAACCATGTTGTCCTGGATAGAAGTGAGCAGCAGCAGTGACAGCCCTCCAACCTGGAGATCATGAAGATCTTTAAGGAGGGCCAGCAAGTGGTGGAATACTGTCAGGCTCTGATCTGACCAGCAGTCTCCTCAACAGTGTTTCTCGGGGTGACACATACAGCATTTCCACACACTCCTCTCTCCCAGCAGGCACCGTCTGAGCTGCCCAGAGCCACACTCATCCTCAGGTTAGTACCCTCCTGCATCCTTGCCTCACATACACTCTTCACTCTTCTGAACATAGCCCATTCCTAAAACTCCCTCACCTATTTTCTCTCTTTGTGGGTGAAGTGACCACAAAGTGACAGCGACAGGATTAAGAAAGGCAGGGATGGGGGTTGTTAGGCATCCAGCAACAAGCAGCTTATTGTAGCACCACTGTGCCTGCTCCATACTGGAGGTGGTCTGACGCTATTGGGATGTTGATGGCAGCAGCAAGCTATCTGAATATGTTGGGAAGCTTGTCCCTTGCTTTTAGGCCCTATGTTCAGGCTGTGGCCTCCTACTCCCTATACCTTGGTGACAATCCTTTCTGTCCTATTGAATGGCAAGTAACTATTGCTTTAGTTGCAGCTGGAATATGTTGCAGTTTGAAGCCCTGCGTTGTAGGCCCTCTGCTGACAAGAACATTACAACAACAGAACAAAAACCAAAGTTGCTGGAAAAGCTCAGCAGGTCAGGGGGTAAGGAGTAAATGGTAGATGGGGACAGAGCCCAAAGAGAGAGAAGAACTGTTGGACAGACAAAAGAGTTGGTAACAATCTGGCTAGGTGGGCGAGTAGCTGTTAAAGGAGACTGTTAGTGGCTAACAATAAGTATTGGAATGGCCGACTATATGATAACAGGGCCTGGTGTGTGGGGTAGGGATCTAGGACATGGGAGAGTTCAGGGCCTACCTAAAATTATTGAACTTGATACTGAGTCCAGAGGGCTGCAGGGTCCCGAAGTGGAAAACGAGGTGTTGTCTTCCAGCTTGTGCTGAGCTTTGCTGGAACACTGCAGCAAGCCTGAGACAGAGATGTTGGCCTGAGAACAGGGTGGTGTGTTAAAGTGGCAGGTAACTGGAAATTTCAGGGTCTTTTCTGTGAGCAGAATGTAGATGTTCTGCGAAGGAGGCACCTAGTCTGCGCTTTGTATGCCCAATATAGAGGAGACCACATTGTGAGCAGCAAATGCGGTGGACTAGATTGTGGGAAGTGCAGGTAAAGCGTCACCTGGAAGGTGTGTTTGGGCCTTTGGATACTGGGGAAGGAGGAGGTAAATGGGCAGGTAAATTTTCTGATCCTCCTGCTTCCACCTCCAACTCCACCTCCATAGACACGTGACAATTTCCCCACACAGTCCATTCATTTCCCAATTGGTGCAGGGAGGATGCTGAGCCAGGTAATGGCAGAGTGTTAGGGTAGAGTGATTGGAGGTTACATGGTGTAACCTCACGGAATACTTAAACCAGAGCTGGCAACAGTAGCATTACCATCTCCCCAAAACTTCTGACCAAACAACACTGCCTCATTATCACATTGAATGTTTTCATTCAGAGGATGAGGGCATTGCTGGCTAGGACAGCATTTATTGCCCATTGCAGAGGGCAGTTAAGTGTCAACCATACTGCTGTAGATCTGGAATCACATGTAGGCCAGACCAGGTGAGGACAACAATTTCTTTCCCTAAAGGACATGAGTTAACCAGATGGGTTTTTTCTGATAATTGGCAATGGATTCACTGTTATCATTAGACTGTTAATTCCAGATTTTCATCAAATTCAAATTCCACTCTCTGCTCTGGCCGGATTCAAACCCAAGTTCCCAAAATGTTACCTGGGTCTCTGGTTTAATAGTCCAAAGATAATACCACTAGCCACCACCTTTCTTCAAATTGTTAGCCTAGATCGTGCGCTAAATTCCCTTACTTTCCAGATCAAGTAACTGTCAAAAAGATCCACTGAGCATGATAACATGCACATGTCATACACCTGGAATGTATGAAGGCTAGACAGGCTTTTTTTCAAAGCACAGAATTTGGACAATTTATCTTGACACGAGAATTAAACAAAGTATTGAGGATACTGGAAATCTGAAACAAAAACAGAAATTGCTGGAGAAACCCAACAGGTCTGGCAGCATCTATAGAAAGAAAGTAGAGTCAATGTTTTAGGTCCAGAGACCTTTCAGCAGTTCTGCGGTCACATCATCAAAACTGTTTTGAGGTAACACATCTTTTTATTCCTTGACTTTTGAGTCCTTTGTCATTTAAATACACCATCTTGCTCTCAGGCTCACACTTCTATCCTAGGTCTCTAGCGTTCCACTTAAGCTCAATGCAAGCTGAAGGAACAGCACATGATCTTCCAACTAGACACTTTCCAGCATTCTGGAGAAAACATTGACTTGAACAATTTTAGACCATAAACTCCGTCCTCCGTTTTGACATAGCTCACCTCAACCCCCGTGTGTCTGCATCACGTTCATCATGCTTTTTGTTTTCCTTTATTCTGCATTAATTACAGCTCTGGATATATGTTTCATTGTTTCTTGAGAACTATTACAGTTTCCTTTACCTTTTATTCCATAATATCTATTCCGCCTCGCACGCTCGCCTGTCCCTGACCTTCCCTTCCGTTCCATGTACTTCTACCACACATTGATAATTCAAAGAAATAAAAGCATGAAACCTGTATTTTAAACTTCATTTACAAACATACAAGTGAAGTTTTTGTTGTCCATTTTCTCTCAAACATGTTCAACTATTTGGAATCTGGAACCTGTACGTAAGGAATGTCATGCATTGTTTAAGAACGGCCTCGGCAATCAGTCAGAATCTTAAGTACTTCTCCGGATGACAGGAGTATTACAGTCATCATTTACTTCCTTTACTGTTTTCGTATTAAGGTTTGCAAAATTTAGTGTTTCTCTGCATCCATCCATTCCCTCCACCATGACTGGCTTATGTTCTTTCGTATTAAGGTTTGCAAAATTTAGTGTTTCTCTGCATCCATCCATTCCCTCTACCACGACTGGCTTATGTTCTATAAGTGCTGAGAGATTCCTTTACCTCACCAGATCATCAGTCGTCATGATATGTTCCTGACAATGAGGACCGACAAACTATTTCACGGCAGCAGGCAGCAGCCAAGGTGTTGTCACCCAACGTGAATGCCTTTTGCAGCTGAACTTTTTGGACTTCTGACAGAAGCAGTCAAACTGTCAAACTCTCTCCCTCCCCTTTTTCAGGAGTGCTGCAATTGGTTCGAGCTCATTGTCACGGCACTAGCTGGTTGGAGTTAGTTATCTCAGCATCAGGTGGAAGTTGGACCTGGGGCTTATTTTCTCATCCCTTCACTGTCTGAGCCACAAGAAAAAAGACCCTTCCTTTTGGGTTTAATAAAATGTTAATAGAAAAACAGATTCAACCCTCCAGCCTGAAAATTTAACATCTGACTGACTGTGACAGGACAGCGAACAAGCATTCCAGAAAATATGTCTTACTGAAAGAAAATTCCAGCAGTGTCTGGTTCAGAAGAAACCCCATTGGCCTTAAATAGGACAAGGAAACAGAATACATCTGGAACCCATTACTGGACTGGCCCAAATATAGAAACTGTGCAGCAGAATTAAAGGGTATTATTCTGAATAATTCAACATCACTGGTTCTTTTTGAAATCATACTGAATTGAAACAAATCTTGCTTTTCCCTTTCTCTCTGCTCCCACTCCTATAAAATTTATTAAAACAATTTTGCCAACAACTGAGGTGTGCAGTTCCCTTTACTTTGGGCATACTGAGCTCCTTCATTGGATAGGCTTATTAATGGAAGAATCAAGAATAATTAGAAGCCATGGTTTCTATTCCTCCTGCAGCCCTGCCTCTGTCAGTCTGCTTTTCACACTTTTTTTCTGGCCGTCTTTTTCAACTGCCCTTACCTTTTGGCTGGTGTTTTGTTTACATTCTGGTATTTGCCATGCTCACTCAACAGGGTTTTGACTTCTGATCAATGGAAAACCTCGGTTAGAACATAGAACAGTAGAGCACAGTACAGGCCCTTCAGCCCACGATGTTGTGCTGAACTTTTACCCTAATCCTAAGGTCTATCTAACCTCCACCCCTACCTTATACTATCATCCATATGCCTTTCTAATAGCCGCTTAACTGCCCCTAATGAGGCCGACTCCACTACCCTCTCCGGCAATGCATTCCACGTCCCGACCACTCTCTGAGTAAAGAACCTACCTCTGACGTCTCCCCTATATCTATCTCCACTCACTTTAAAACTATGCCCCCTCGTAATAGCTACCTGCACCCTAGGAAAATGTCTCCGGCTGTCTACTCGATTTACACCTCTGATCATTTTGTACACCTCTATCAAGTCACCTCTCATCCTTCGTCGTTCTAAAGAGAAAAGTCCTAGCTCTCTCAACCTTTCCTTGTAAGGTCTTCCCTCCACTCCAGGCAACATCCTGGTAAATCTCCTCTGCATCTTTTCCAATGCTTCCACATCTTTCCTGTAATGAGGCGACCAGAACTGGACACAATACTCCAGATGTGGCCGAACCAGGCTTTTGTATAGCTGGAGCATAACTTCACGGCTCTTGAACTCGATCCCTCTGTTAATGAAAGCTAACACACCATACGCCTTCTTAACAACTCTATTCACCTGGGTCGCAGCTTTCAGGGAACTGTGGACATGAACCCCAAGATCCCTCTGCTCCTCCACACTGCCAAGTTAACTTTCTGTTAACCCTATATTCTGCTTTCAAGTTTGTCCTTCCAAAATGAATCACATCACACTTTTCAGGGTTAAACTCCATCTGCCACTTCTCAGCCCAGCTCTGCATCCTATCAATGTCCCTTTGTAACCTAGAACAGCCGTCTGCACTGTCCACAACGCGACCCACCTTTGTATTGTCTGCGAACTTACTAATTCACCCTTCCACTCCTTCATCCAAATCATTTACAAAAATCACAAATAGAAGAGGACCCAGAACAAATCCTTGTGGTACACCATTTGGAACTGAGCACCATGTTGAATATTTTCCGTCCACTACCACCCTTTGTCTTCAAAGGGTCAGCCAATTCTGAATCCAATCTGCCACATTTCCCCCATCCCATGCCTCCTTACCTTCTGCATGAAATGGGAAACCTTATCAGATGCCTTAGGTAAATCCATGTATACCACATCCACAGCTCTACCTTCATCCACGAGTTTGGTCACCTCTTCAAAGAATTCAATAAGGTTTGTGAGGCATGATCTACCCCTCACAAATCCATGCTAACTATCACAAATCAAACTGTGCCTTTCCAAATGATCATAAATCCTACCTCTCAGAGCCCTTTCCAATAATTTGCTCACCACTGATGCAAGACTAACTGGTCTGTAATTTCCGGGGTTATCCCTATTCCCTTTTTTGAACAAGGGAATGACGTTTGTCTCTCTCCAATCTTCCGGCGCTATACCCGTGGACAGTGAGGACAAAAAGGTCATCGCCAAGGGCCCTGCGATCTCTTCCCTCGCTTCCCACAGAATCCTTGGATAAATCTCATCAGGCCAGGGGTAGTTATCTATCTTCAAATTCCTCAAAATTCCTAGTGCATCTTCCTTACTAACATCGACCTCCTGTTGCCGACCAGCCTGTTTCACACTGTCCTCCTCTACAGCTAGGTCCCTCTCAGTTGTGAATACTGAAGAAAAGTATTAATTAAGGACCTCTCCTATCCCTTTAGGTTCTGTGCACAAATTCCCTTCATAATCCTTGATCAGCCCTACCCTTTCTCTGGTCATTCTCTTACTCCTCATGTATTTGTAAAAAGCCTTGAAGTTTGCCTTGATCCTATCTGGCAAGGTTTTCTCATGCCTCCGTATAGCTCTCCTCAGCCCTTTCTTCAGCTCCTTCCTGGGTAACTTGTATCCCTCTAGAGCCTTTCCGTTCCTTGTTTCCTAAACCTTTCATAAGCGTCCTTCTTCCTCTGTTCTATTCAACTCTTTACCAGATGGTTAAGTGAGAAATGCTGGAAAAACTCAACAGGCAAGGCAGCATCTGCAGAAAAATAGAGTTAATTTAATGCTTCTTTAATCTCTTTCCAAAGATGTTATCTTACCGATGAATAGTTTAAGCTTCCAAGATTTTGAAGTATTTTGGTCTACTAAGTTAGATTGTTGGAAGAAGGTCCTGTCAGATACTGAAACTTCACTTCGCAAACTACTGCCTTTGGCTCAAAGTATTTCCAAAGGTTTAAGCTTCACCCACATTTTGTCATTTCCCATGAATGATATCTGGGTAAAATGTACTGAACATTTCAGAGCGAGATCAATGCAAAACCTGCTTTACCTGTTCTGACACTTGGTTTTTGTTCAAGAGATTGGATTAAATTTTAAAATGCTTTAATGTTTTTAATGTTTTCATTTTGCTAGAGACTTTATGCAGTCTATTAAAGTGAAAACAAGTTGAGTTAAGAACGCTGAAAGACATTTTAATGAAATAATTTTCTACAACTTCTGCACTTTTAAAATACTGACTGCATTTACTAAATTGTAGGCTTCACCTCTATAGCATCAAGTTTTGGTATGAGTTTTAACTGGATATTATAGAATTTACTATTTATTCTCTCTGAGCCTATAATGTAAGAAGATTTTTTTTAAAATTCACCCACAGAATGGGAGCATCACTGGCTAGACCAAAACTTAGAGTCGTACAGCATGGAAACAGACCCTTCGGTCCAACCAGTCTATGCTGACCATGTTCCCAAACTAAAATAGTCCCACCTCCCTGCGACTGGCCCATTTCCCTCCAAACACTTCCTATTCGTTTACTTATCCAAATGTCTTTTAAACATTGTAATTGTAACTGCGTGTGGTCCCTGACTGACTCTTAGAATGTGGTTACACCCAGTGTTATTAAGGAGGGAGATTTTAAAGTTCAGGAATTTTACCCAGCAACAGTGAAGGAGTAGCATCATACCTCCAAGTCAGGATGGCATGTGGTTTGATGGAGAATTCGCAGGAGAAGTTCTTATTGCATTGCTTGCCTTTGTCCTTCCACCAAGACTCCCCATACAAACTTGATACTGAAGAAAGGGCATTCGGGAATGGTACAAAAATGTAACCAGTCTCATTTTGTTTATTTTAAATTGGATGCAGTGCTCCAGATTAATCTTCTGTATTTCACTTGCAACCTTAAGCAGAACTTATTGAGGTATACAAGATGTGAAAAGGGATTGACAAAGTAGATGTAGAAAGGATGCTTCTTCATACGGAGCAATATAGAATCAGAGGTCTTGGTGGACTATTCAATCAATATATATGGTTTGGGTCCCAGATCTGTGCTGACTTCTGCCAGTGCGGCAGTGCAAACACTGCCTGTATAGATAGAATAGATAGTAGGCAGTATAGATAGGCAGTAACTGCCTATATAGATCAGATAGAATACTTTGAGGTAAAGGAATTTGAATTTGAAAATAAAATTTTCAGTATATAACAAACTTAAAGGAGAGTCAGAAGTCACATGACACCAGGTTATAGTCCAACTGGTTTATTTGAAATCATAAGCTTTCAGAGGGAAGTCACCAGACGAAGGAGCAGTGCTGTGAAAGCTTATGACTTCAAATAAACCCATTGGGCTATAACCTGGTGTGGGGTGGCTTCTGACCTTGTCCACCCGAGTCCAACACTGGCAACTCCACATCAAAGTTAAAACAGTGATGAGGAGAAATTACTTCTCTCAAAGGTTGGTGAATCTAGAATTCACAAGCCCAGAGTATGGTAGATGTCGGGACACTGAGTAAATTTAAGGAGGAGACAGACAGATTTTCAATTATTGCCAGGCGGGATGGTGGCTCAGTGGTTAGCACTGTTGCCTCAACAGTGCCAGGGACTCAGGTCCAATTCCACCCTTGGGCGACTCTCTGTGTGAGTTTCCTCCCTGTGCTCTGGTTTCCTCCCAAAGTCCAAATATGTGCAGGTTAGGTGGATTTTCCTTGGGAAATGCAGGGCTACAGGGGTAAGGTAGTAGGTGGAAGTGGGTGGGATGCTCTTTGGGGAGAGCGAATGGCCTGCTTCTACATTGTAGGGATTCCATGGTCAAAGGGGTATGATATCAACTGGCGGAGCAGGCTCGAGGGGCTGAATTAATTACTCCTGCTCCTTGTTCTCATGTTTTTATATGCCTCAATGCAGTCCTTTCTCATCATCATCCCATCTTATTATCAGTAAAAAGAACATGTGTATTACCAATCAGTGATCAGGTTTGCAACCTCCATTCTCTGTACCACTTCCAAAACCACTCTTCCGCTTGCGACTTGGTCGTATAATTAAACAAGGTACACAAAGTGCAAAGTGAACTGAGCAAAATGCAAATTGAAAACGAGATTCAGGCTTTATACGCAAACAGTTTGCTTGTGGAAAACCACAGTAGAGCCTTTGCTGATTATTACATCCTGTTATTGCACAGTAGCAAAATGCAACTTTAGGTAGGTTAGATGAGAGGTGTGAATTGACTGCAATCTAATTTATTAATAGAATAGACTTGAATTGTCTGCTCCTAATAAATAATCTTTCTAACTCCTGTTTGCTGTTACACTGTACAGTTCCTTTAAAATTGCATGAGACTTGCATTCATGGACCTTAGAGAGAACATTTCTGGCGTGGCTCACATTTCACATTGGAAAATTTCACATTTCCAATAGCTGCTTGCCTTAGAAGCAGCATTGGTTCTGATCTAACCAATCTGATAATAACTCTATGGAACAGGACGTAAGTGAGTTCAAATCTTGTGTACAAATACAAGTACACATTCACCCTCTCCCTTAGTAAGCTAAATTCAAAACATGAAAATCACTCATCTGAAAATTGAACTGATTTGAGTTATTTTCATATCTCACCAGAATGAGTTTTGCTTCCCAATTTTCACTACATACAGTGTTTTGCTGCACATTCTCCCTGTGTCTGCGTGGGTTTCCTCTGGGTGCTCTGGTTTCCTCCCAAAGTCCAAAGATGTGCGGGTTAGGTGGATTAGCCATGGGAAATGCAGGGTTACAGGGATAGGGTGGGGAGGTGGATCATGGGTGGGATGCTCTTCGGAGGGTTGATGCAAATGGCCTCTTTCCAGACTGTACTGATTCTATGATTCAATGCAATCCACTCAGTTTGCACCCTGTTTCTCTTGAAATGACAAGATGTGTCAGTTTTCATCATCTAGACAGTAACCCAGTAGAGTGCGTTACTCATCTATTCTAAAACCTACCGATTACAGAATTAATTGGATCCCCTTTAAGTTAACTCCGCAGATTACAGCCTACGTGAAGATGGAAATGTACCCCAAGTTGGTTTCTCCTGGAACCTGGAGATGTTCTCAATTTCTGCACTGGTGACAGCAAAGCAATTCGCCATCCCATTCCCACGTAGACACCTGTCCCTAGGATCACACACTGTGCCAGTATTGCTGCACGGATGTCTGAGAAACACCACCACAAATTTTCCTGCATGCTTCGGGACCCCCACCATCAGGCTCACCAGCCCCGAGAGGAAAACAATCATTCACCTTGTCATTTCCACCAATTAAAGGTCATAAGAGGGAGACCACCCCAACTTGAAAGCTGCAGCAGGATGTCCCAAAACTGAAGGGCCCTCTCTCTAACTTTGTAAACACAAAAGGAAACCTTTTTAAATGCATTCTTTAATGGGTTGCGGCCATCGCTGGCAAGACCTGCCATTACTCTGTATCCCTAACTGCCCTTGAGAAAGTAGTGGTGAGTTGACTTCTGGAATGGCTGCAGTCCATTTAGAGAACTCGCCCATTGAATGGCACTGTAAACTTGCCTGGGTCACTGGCCCCTCTCATATGCTGCCAGAACACTACCTCGAGACCCCATCATCAGAAACTCGAAGGTTGTCTGGAAAATCTAGTTATCCTCCAATAGGATTTAACAGGCCTTTAAGCAAGTCAATTGGACCCCCTTCTTCTTATCATAGAGTCATACAGCATGGAAACAGACCCTTCTGTCCGACCAGTCCATGCCGACCATAATCCCAAACTAAGCTAGTCCCACCTGCCTGCATTTGGCCCATATCCCTCCAAGCATTTCTTATTCATGTACTTATCCAAATGTCTTTTAAATGTTGTTACTGAACCTGCATCCACCACTTTTTCAGGAAGTTCATTCCACACATGAAACACCCTCTGTGTAAAAAAAAATGCCCCTCAAGTCTTTTTTAAATCTTTCTCCTCTCATCTTAAAACTGTGCCCTCAGTTCTGAAATCCCCCATCCCAGGGAAAAGACAACTACCATTAACTCTGGCTATACCTCTCGTTATTTGATAAACTTCTGTAAGGTCGCCTCTCAACCTCCAGTACTCCAGTGGAAAAAGGTCCCAGCCTATCCAGCTTTTCTTTACAACTCAAACCTTCTATTCCTGGCAACATTCTGGTAAATCTCTTCTCAACCCTCTCCTGCTTAATAATATCCTTCCTATAACTGGGTAACCAGAACTAGACACAGTACTCCAAAAGAGGTCTCACCAATGTCCTGTACAACCTCAACATGGCTTCCCAACTCCTTTACTCAAAGGTCTCAGCAATGAAAGCAAACATGCATAATGCTTTCTTAACCACCTTGCCTACTTGTGACACAAATTTCAAAGAATTATATAACTGAACCCCTAGGTATCTCTCTTCTATAAAACTATGCAAGGCTCTACTTTTGATTGTCTTTGGAGAAATAGCCTTTAGGGTGGGATGGAGCCAAGCAGCCAATTGGTGGAGCTTCACTTCTGTGTCAACCTCCAGTGAGGCTACATCCTTGGACTATCACTTCAGATCCTTCTGGAGTCAACCTCAGATTCAGCAATTCCACATCATAACCATTCTCTCATTTTTTAAACCACAGATATTGGGAATAGCTCACTTATAGATCCTCCATCTTTTATATGCCACATACCACTCTCTTCGGCCTTGGACAATCATCCCCGTCTCCTCCTTACCATCTTATTACAGGGCCATCTCTTCTGTTCTTTCTTCCTCCCCACTCTCTGACTCGGTACTGGGTTAAGACCTGTTGCAGTGACTTTGAACAGTTCTGACAAAAAGTTGGAGACTTGGAAAGTTGGGGTGAATTTCAACAACCAGAAATGGATGAACTGAGGTTCGGCCAAATGTTAAAATGTGTAAAGCCCATAATCTGACCCCAACCCAACTAAAAACCATTACGTTCTAGGTTTAACAGAGGTGGGACAAGGGTTTGACAGCTCACTTGTACTCAACAGAGGGGCTGGCAATTTAAGAGAGATAGAAGGAACTGCTGATGCTGGAGTCTGAGATAACAAGGTGTAGAGCTGGATGAACACAGCAGGCCAGGCAGCATCAGAGGGGCAGGAAAGCTGATGTTTCAGGTCTGGACCCTTCTTTCTGAATGGGCATACTTCTCCCTATGCTCCTTTACAATGGAATAAGCAGGATTCAGTGGGATCTGGCACCAGATTCCCTCAGTCTCAGAGATCACTGAAGTCCCTTAAGTTGTACTGCCAGCACTCAAGGATCAGAGCTCCCAGGAGCAGGAGAGGCTGGATAAGCTGGGACTTTTTTCACCAGAGCGTACGATTTTGAGGTTTATAAGATCATGAGGGGTACAGATAGGGTTAATGGTATCGTTTTTTTCCCCTAGGAATGGGAGATTTCAAGATTGGGGAGCATACTTTCAAGGTGAGAGGAGAAAGATTTATAAAAAGACATGAGGCGTAAGTTTTTTTTTTCCCACATAGAAAGTGGTTCATGTGGAATGAACTTCCAGAGAAAGTGGTGGTTGCAGGTACAGGTACAACATTTAAAAGACATTTGCATTAGTACATAAATAAAAAATATTTGGAGGGGTATGGGCCAGAAGCAGGCAGGTGGAATTTGTATAGTTTGGGATTATGGTCGCCTTGGACTGGCTGGATTGAAGGGTCTGTTTCTGTGCTATGCGACTCTATGAGCAGACCCACATGTCAGAGTCTTGGACTGGACCTGCCTGCTCCTGCCTTCACTACCCAACTGCAAGGCAATCCTGTCAGTCCATGTGACTGACTTCTGGGCAGGAAACCTATCAGATACTGAAGACACACTACTTTCATGCTAAATTGTCAATCGTGTGCAGGGATGTGCAGGGTAGGTGGATTAGCCACGGGAAATGCAGGGTTACAGGGATAGGGTAAGGGCTGGGTCGTTCTTTGCTGAGTTGGTGTGCACTCGATGGGCTGAATGGTCTGTTTCCACACTGTAGGGATTTAATGATTCTGTGCTTTCGTTTGAAACTTCAGCCACCTCGTGTTAATATGTAGGGTTTTCCTGTTACTATGCTGCATGAATTACTGAGCATTTCTAATACTTTCTCTTCATATATAAAAGTAAGTCTGCTAAATTTATTAAATATGCCAGCATATTTTGTGTAACAATGCCAAATGTCTGACACCTATTGCCTCAATAGTTGAGATAAACTTCGATTTTAAACTTAGGTCTTTCTATTTGTGTGCCTCTGCTGCTAAAGCCAGAACGAATAGAAACTCATCCAGAGGGCAGCTCTTGGCAGCTTGGGTGCTGTAGGAGTACACTACATAGCCACAGTTACCCACTTGTCTTGCTCTCAAAAATACACAAAGTGGGACAACATAACTAGAAGACATAAAAACAGAAATTGTTGGAAAAGCTCAGCAGGTCTGGCAGCATCTGTGATAACAAGGTGTAGAGCTGGATGAACACAGCAGGCCAAGCAGCATTAGAGGAGCAGGAAGGCTGACCTTTCGGCCTAGGCCCGATTCTCCAGCATCTGCAGTTCCTACCATCTCTGGCAGCATCTGTGGACAGATCGGGTCGAGTGCCCCTTCCTCAGAAATTGAAGACTTTCGCTGTTGTGGCTATTAGGTGGCCCTATGCATTTTCAAAAATTACAGTTTTCAGAAATAAATTACAGTTAATAAAAATATAAGCAACCATGTAAATGTCCCCATCTATGTTTTATCTGAGTCCACACTTGTGAGTGCTAGAGTTGATCTCAGACTATGAAAAGGGGAGTATGTGAAGAAGGGGAGGGCTAAAAAGGCAAAAAAGTTCTCATCCAGGAAGATAATGAGGTGTATGACACTGAGACTTCTCAGAAAGGTTGTACTCCAGAACTACACAAAGATAGAATTAAGTGGTGCAATGTAACCAGGCACTTAACAAATTGAGGCAGCACCCCTAAACAGGCATAGGAATATGAAACAACTGGCATTCATGCGAGATAGATTAAATTCCTAATGTGATACAAACTGCTCCTGGAAAGGATAATGTCTTGATTGCACAGTGCAGTACTAAAGTAATGGCGTTTTCGATTACACGGTTCATGTGGTGCCAGCAGCCAGTACAATGTTTTGAATAGGATGTGTTGGGGTCAAAGACAATGTGGCCACAGTCACCAGCCTCTCTTGGAAGGAGTAACAGGAATACAGAGTACAGGGCGAGTGGTAAGATTCTTGGTAGTGTGGACGAGCAGAGAGATCTCGGTGTCCATGTGCATAGATCCCTGAAAGTTGCCACCCAGGTTGATAGGGTTGTTAAGAAGGCGTACGGTGTGTTAGGTTTTATTGGTAGAGGGATTGAGTTTCGGAGCCGTGAGGTCATGTTGCAGCTGTACAAAACTCTGGTGCGGCCGCACTTGGAGCATTGCGTGCTGTTCTGGTCACCGCATTACAGGATGTGGAAGCATTGGAAAGGGTGCAGAGGAGATTTACCAGGATGTTGCCTGGTATGGAGGGAAGGTCTTATGACGAAAGGCTGAGGGACTTGAGGCTGTTTTCATTAGGGAGAAGGAGGTTAAGAGGTGACTTAATAGAGACATTCAAGATGATCAGAAGATTAGATAGGGTGGACAGTGAGAGCCTTTTTCCTCGGATGATGACAGCTAGCACGAGGGGACATAGCTTTAAATTGAGGGGTGATAGATATAGGACAGATGTCAGAGGTAGGTTCTTTACTCAGAGAATAGTAAAGCCGTGGAATGCCCTGCCTGCAGCAGTTGTAGACTCGCCAACTTTAAGGGCATTTAAATGGTCATTGGATAAACATATGGATGATAATGGAATAGTGTAGGTTAGATGGGCTTCAGATTGGTTTCACGGGCCGGCGCAACATCGAGGGCCGAAGGGCCTGTACTGCACTGTTATGTTCTATGAATCCTGGGAGCAACTTCCTTCAGAGGGAAGACTCCAAACGTCAGGTTCAAGCAAGACAAAAATAATAAATTTAGAACAGAAATATATCCCACTAAGCTTCTCCAAAGGGTCGCTGATCTAAGTCAACAACGTATGCAGCAACAGGCTAGCTCCACTTTACCACCATCATTCTCGTCCTCTGTTTTCAAACACTTACACTCCTGGAAGCGCCACATTTCTCTCAATTAAATATAAACAGGAAATGATGCACATTCATTGGCTGCTTCCCTGAAGAGAGAAAAAAAGTTAATGTTTCAGAGTACAATCTTTTGCCACAACTGGAAATGTTAACTCAGTTTCTCTTTCCATGTATGATGTAGCCAGACCTGCTGACTATTTTCTGTGTTTTGATGTCTTTTTTTGTTCAGATTTCCTGTATCTGCAGCCTTTTGCTTTTCCTCAGCACTGGGAATCAGCTTCAGTTTCTGCCATAAACTATTGGTTCTTTTCCTTCCTTGACTACTGTCTGAGGCTGAACCAGGCCTTCCACTCAAATATCTACCCCATTCTAAATATCACACATGCCCATGTAATATTGCATATCTCCAGCTCAGTGTGTATGCTGTCAAAATCCTAATCCACTTTGAAACTCATTTTCAATGTGTTTCAGGCCTTTCAGAAAATCAGGTGGGGAATTTTTCCCTAAAGTGGGGGATTTCAAGACTAGAGGGCACATTTTAAGGTCAGAGGAGACAGTTTTAAAAGAGACAGGAGGCTTTATTTTTACACAGGTGGTGGTTCGTGTGTGGAGTGAATCTTCCTGAGGAAGTGGTGGATGCAGGTACAGTAACAACATTTAAAAGATATTTGGATAAGTACATGAATAGGAAATGTTTGGAGGGATATGGACCAAATGCCGGCAGGTGGGACTAGTTTAGTTTGGGATTATGTTTGGCATGGTTGGACCAAAGGGTCTGTTTCTGTGCTGCATGACTCAGTGATTCTATGGATCTAATCTTTACAGACCTTTACTGACATCCATTTATGGTGCTACACATTACATATCTGAACCTTTTCACGTAGCCGCCAATTTCAATCTATTCTATTCATATTTTTAGATACATGTTGCAATTTATTATGACACAATTCTGTGGCCATTACATCCCAAATTGGGACTATGAACCTGATTTTCTGTTCCAGAGGTTGATACATTACCATGGTGCCACAGCGCAGTTGAATTGCCTGTTCATACCCACCATTGCATACAATTAACCAGAATAGTACTTTTGCAGCATTTACTAGGGCTCTCTTGTGATACAGTGGTAGTGTCGCTACCTCTGAGACCAGAGTGGGGACATTTCACAGCTCCTCAGTCCTATCCTGTGAAGAAGTGCCCTGGAAGTTGAATTTCTTGCTCCAGGGAAGTAGGGTTCTTTGGGACTTTGGCCAGGTATCCCTGGGTAGTGATCCAAGATTGCCTTGTAGAATTTTGTTGTCACTAAGTTTGGATGTCCTATGGTGTATGTTCCCATGCTCAGCTGGCTGTGGAATTTCACCTTCGGTACACAGAAACCCAACATGCTAACCCAGCAAAGCTCAGTTCTGATGAGCCTGCTGTTAATTTGCTATGCAGAACCTTGCAAGAACCTCGGTGTTAAAAATTCTGTCCTGCCCATTTCATTTTCAGATAGATCTTAAGCAGCTTTGCGAGATAGTGTTATGTTGCCCGGACCACGGCCCGGGCACAGTCACAATCCCCGCAGGTACACCACAGCCCGGGCACAGTCACAATCCCCGCAGGTACACCACAACCCGGGCACAGTCACAATCCCCGCAGGTACACCACAGCCCGGGCACAGTCACAATCCCCGCAGGTACACCACAACCCGGGCACAGTCACAATCCCCGCAGGTACACCACAGCCCGGGCACAGTCACAATCCCCGCAGGTACACCACAACCCGGGCACAGTCACAATCCCCGCAGGTACACCACAGCCCGGGCACAGTCACAATCCCCGCAGGTACACCACAGCCCGGGCACAGTCACAATCCCCGCAGGTACACCACAGCCCGGGCACAGTCACAATCCCTGCAGGTACATCATTGTTTCTAGCTTAACTGCCAAGACAATGATATTAAATCCAATAAAAGCAATCGTTGTAGTTCTAGGCAAATTGCATGTTGTGAAGACGACATTATGGAATCTGCAAGGAGATAGAGATTGGTTGAGTGTCTCTGTGAAAACTTGGCAGATGGAGTTTCATGTAAGGAATTTCTGCAGTCTCAACATTTAAACAGCGACCACATTACAGAAGTACTTTACTGGCTGCAACACACCTTGAGACATCTTTGGCCCTATAGAAATATGTTTTTTTTTCTGTTAAAGTTCTTGGGATGAAATCTACAAGAAAAATAATCAATTAAATACAAATAATGCATGGTCAGAATGTGATACATTTCAGAAAACAATGGCCATCCACTGTTAGAATATATCATGGACTTTCACAGATTAAAAAATAGGTCAAATTCAATCTGGGGCTCACGGGTTCAGTCCTAGCATTTAAATTAATGTGTTGTGCAATGGTGCTTCATGTGGATATGTGACTGGTTCTAACTGGTCTTTGGTTCTTTGAGGAGACGCTGTAATTAAATGTCTGCTGATGTAAATATTTTCCTGGAAGAACAATCACTTCCTTCAGCCTACAGAGAACAAATGACACTCTGCTGTGCCCCGAAGAATAAAAAACTCAATGATTTCCAGATTGTAAACGAATCTAAATTCTGGACGGAGGTGACAACAGAACAGAAGAATTTAAAGATTAGCAGAATGAGGATAGAAATATCCTCGGCAGATCTGGCTGTTACAGCAGAGACAGAACTGGAACAGCAAAAATATCCAAATCAATCCGATACATGCTAAAGGAAGAGTTAATAAGTATTTCAGGTGTAACTTCAACGGTCAGTATGCAGTGATCTGTCCTTAACCCAGAGGCCGTGAAATGACATATGATGTAGAAGATTCGGAGGAACAGGAAAGTATTGATTAAGCTACAAAAGTTGTACTGGTCACAAGGAGCTTTAGTCCTGTGAAGAGAGTGGTAGTTACAGACTCCTTTAACTGTACAGAAGTAACTATTTATTGTATTTGCAGGGTATGTTGGACAGATTGTGAATTAAATGGAAGCTACCACTTTAACCAAAGTACAACAGGCCAATGCAAAATGAACGACTATAAAAAAGTGCTACAATTTGCTTTAGATTTGATAATGATGAGCTCACTAATTAGAAATGCAATTCCATGTGAAATAGCTGGAAGAGGGCATTTTATAAGTGACGTACTCTTAGTGAGACACTTATGCTATTGAGTAAATCTTTTATGAAACAAAGCACAAATGACAACACATTAAAATAAAAACCTTTGCATGCTCAATGAGGGCAGTTAATCTGCAATTTATACTATCATGACTTTCCAGTATTCCGTCAATAAAACCTGATGCTTCTCATCAGAGTGTTAGAGAAGTATTAATGGCACGAGTTAATTTGATTTAGTCAGAAATAAATTGTTTTCATACTACATAGAAAATTTAATTGTCCTCCTTGATGGAGGAGAAAATTCAGCTCAAAGATGCAGGTATGGTTGATGTAAGGTTACGAGAAAAAAATCAGCTAGAGGTATGAACTAAATACTGAAGAGGATGCTGTCACATTTGATTGTAAGCTATTCATTGCCATGTGACTTCAACAAGGTAGCTCCCTTAAATCCAGAGGTATAGATTTAGAAATATTTTCATTCTGTATGATATGGATTCAGCAACCAGACTTAGTCTTTCTGCAGTCATACATTATAAAGGACAAAAAAGTTGCTATGGCCATTAGAGGAAAATTTGAAAGCGACAACTTAGAGACATGTGAAAACATGAACATCACAATCATAAATACCACAGCAGATAGTTCCTTCAGAAATGGACTCCATGAAAGGAATCATATGGTGATCAATTAAAAGAATACAATCTTAGATGATCAACCAGATTGAAAATTGAGAGCTACATTGGCAATTGGCTGGTCACCTAAAGCATTCTATTCAGTTGGTTGAACTGATAGTCCTTAACAGTTATTCTCTGGACAAATCCCAAATTGCCTTCTGTATTTCTGTGATAGTTATCCTTGAAGGTACTACAATTGGTTACATTTGGTTGCATGCTTCTATGCTTCATAAGCAGGGAAATGTGAATTGATCAAGGCAAAGAAAGTTCAGAGGACACTGAAGCATTGTATAACAGCATTTGAGAAAGAAATTTTATAAGATTTAATCTTATGTATGGTACAATTTGCTTGGATTTCACATGATACTTTTCACTGTTTGTCAGTATATGTGACAATAATAAATCAAGCCAAAAAGATCACAAAATAAAGGAGCAGTTAACATTTTGTGATGCATGTATAACAGTGCCTGTATCTGTCTGCAGTCTCTCTCCATTCATTTTGGATTCTGAATGCTTCTTCTTCCTGCCAAAGTAGACTACCACTTTTCCACATTGTACTGCATCCACCAAACCTTAGCCCACATTTTAACTATATCCCTTCTTTCCAACCTACAATTGTACCATCTACAAATTTGGCTACAATACATTTCAGGAGACTTAGTGTACCATAGGATTGGAAAGGTTCTGGTATGATGATACATTGCAATGGTAAGACAGTATTTGTCAAACATGCCAATCAAGCCATTTGAGTTCATTCCTAACAACAACTCAGAATTATGCCAAAATGTTGAATTTTGAGTAGCTGCTCAAGGCAAACAAGGCACTGTGTGTCAATGCTTGTGTGTTTTGCGGTGAAGATCCTAAGAAACATAATGCAACAGACCCACGTATGGATAGTTATATTATTATGACATATACGATAGAGCGGTTCTATCTACAGACTAATTGCTCAGAAACAGTACTGGTGACATATGCTGCAGAGGGATCCAGTGAATGGAGGAACCCAGCAATTGAGGGAGATGCTAGAACAGCTACCAACAAGTTTAAATATTGGCTGAATGTTCAAGATGGTGGTCATGAATGAGATCCATGGGGTGGCAGAATGGGGTGATAAAGGCATAGTGCAGGCACTAATAGTGATCTCGATGTTAGAAACCTATTAAATATTGGAGCAAGTGCCTCCAACAGACATGCTAGAGTAGTAGTCACAGCAGACTGAAGGATGCAAGTAGAGTCATAACTTGAGTACATTAGGTAATGAAATAACAGCCACAGAAAGTCTAATAACAGAATTAAAAGCAAAAGTCCTCACAATTTAAATTTTAGAGTGGTTGTCAATATACTATTTTTTGATGCTTTGGAGATAATGAAATATCCTAAAGGAAATACTGCTTTACATGCCTGCAAAACATTAAAACGTTAAGAAAGTCCTGATGAAGGGTCCTGACTTGAAATGTTGACTCTCCTGCTCCTCTGATGCTGCCTGACCTGCTGTGTTCCTCCAGTTCCACACTGTATCGACTCTGACTCCAGCATCTACAGTACTTGATATCTCCGAGGGATTAAGAAAGTTAAGCCTGGATAAATGCATACTTAAGCTTGAATTTTTACATGACCAAAAGAATGGTGATTTTTAGCGACGCTTCGGACTTTGGCAGGAAACCAAAGCACTCGGCCGAAACCCACACAGACACGGGGATAGCGTGCAAACTCCACACCGTCACCCAACATAGGGGTCAAACCCAGGTCCCTGACACTGTTAGGCAGCAGTGCTAACTACTGTGACCGTCCATGCTGTCCTTTATATTGAGAAACTGAGAAAGCAAATCAGATTGTTAAAAACACTTGAGCTTTTTTTGAGGTAGTATATGAAGAATTCTATTTGTTAATTGTGAATAAATTGCAGGTAGATGGTGGAAATTAGTTGAGGATTTGTGTTACATATAACTAGGAATGGACTGATTGATGGATTATGAGTTGCATGTGAATGTCAGTAAATAAATGCTCATGAAGGTTTACAAAAATTAGCTCTAGCCCTATTCTTCACCACTTGGCTTTCATGATTAGAATGGAACACTGAACAAAATCCACAAGTAGTCAGGAATTAATGTCTAGTGAGGAGGTGAAGTGATGAAGATTGGCATTAAAAAGAAATAGCGTTGGAGAAATTAACAGAACTTAGTTTACAAAATCACTTCCCTGATGGCCTATATTCCAGGGTTTTGAAAACAGAAAGGAACATAGAAACATACAAAATAGGAGGAGGAGAATTTACGCCATTCAGCCCTTCAAGCCTGCTCCATCATTACGATACTGGGGTGACACAGTGGCTCAGTGGTCAGCACTGCGGCCTCAAAGTGCCAGGGAGCCAGGTTCAGTTCTAGCCTTGGGCAACTGTCTGTGTGAAATTTGCACATTCTCCCCACGTCTATGTGGGTTTCCTCTGGGTGCTCCGGTTTCCTCCCACAGTCCAAAGTTGTGCAGGTTAGACAGATTGGCCGTACTAAATCACCTATAGTGTCTGGAGATGTGTAGGCTAGGTGGATTAGCTGTGGGGGTTGCAGGGATGGGGTGGGTGAGTCTGGGTAGGATGCTGTTCGGAGAGTCAGTGTGGACTTGTTGGGCCAAATGGCCTGTTTCCACACTGTAACGATTCTATGATAGAGCATAAAAGGTAGTGGAGAAAAAACTCATTAGACCAATTCAAATAAGGGAATTGACCAATGAGCAGAAATTATGAAGACTAGGTCTTTACTCCGTCAGCAGCTTGGCAAGGTGGATGCCAGGAAGATGTTGTGTATGCTAAACGTAAAATGCTAGACTACTTTCTCCAGTATGTAGCACAACCTTTTAGGGCATAGATACAGGGCATTGACTTGCAGCTCCATCAGTTTGTGGCACAACATGTCAGAGCTTGGCATCCACTATCAAGAAAGGAAGACCTATGATGCTGTTCATTCGTTGAGAGCTAGCTACATCTTATTCTCCCTCCTTGGAGAGAAACAGTTGAACACAATGCGGTTTCTCTAGGAAGGTCAGCAGCCCTATGGTCCAAGATGTCAATGAATAGGTGCACCTTTTGTTCCAAGTGTTCCATGTTTACTCTACCCTGAAATGAAACTGGCAGAGAGGTTCCACTTCCTCAACATCCAGCTGCCGTGTGACCATAGGCAGCAAATGATGCACACCTGGTATCCCAGCTGCAGTCATGATATCCTCATCCTGTGGCATTTGATGAATCATAGAATCAGAGTTGTACAGCATAGAAGCAGACCCTTTGGTCCAAATCGTCCCTGCCAACCAGGTTTCCTAAATAAATCTAGTCCTATTTGCCAACATTTGGCCTATAACCTTTCCTTTCCATATACCCATCCAGATGCCTTTTAAATGTTGTAATTGTACCAGCCTCCACCACTTCCTCTGGCAGCTCATTCCATACACTCACCACCCTCTGTGTGAAAAGATCACCCCTCGGGTCCCTTTTATATCATCCCCTTCTCACCTGAAACCTACGCCTCTAGTTTTGGACTCCCCTACCCTGGGAAAAAGACATTGGCCATTCACCCTCTCCACGCCCCTTGAATCCTATCTTTCGCAAGTATTGTTTGTGTTCAGAAGCCAGCAATCTGTGAATAGTAACATTCAGAGCACACTCAGTCCCAAGAGATGCTAGGTGGTTACACATCCAATTCTGCCCTGTAATAGGAGTAGGGCTTATTGCAAAGTTTTCACTAGGTCACCCAGAATGGTTCAAGGGTGACTGAAGTGAAAGTAAAACCATGCAGAAAGTTGGAGAAAGAGTCATTTAGAAGGGAAGCCAGTGCATGAGGATGAAAGACAGAGACAGACTCCATGTTAGGAGCATTACAGCTGACTGTGCCTTTGGAGGGGGGTGCAGCTGAACTATGTGGATTTGGTGTAGGTGACTTAGTTAGGAGTCAAGAGTAGCTGTCAGAACTCAGGAGGAAGTTCTAGGAATTAGTAATAGCTAAAATGTTGGAGCCAGGATTCAGAAAAAGTATGCGGAGCGGAGAAAATGGGAAAGTCTCTGCGTGGCAGAAGACACGAGGGGCTCTCTAGATGCCTGCAAGTATTAATACTTCAGTAAGCTGAGACAGGTGATATCAAGCCAACAAGCAATATTTGCTGGACTTCACTGTGCAAGATTGGAGCTCAGGGAGAAATCCAGGAATAGTTCTGACTTGGTGAAGCTGTGTAGAAGAAGAGCTGATGTTAACTTCATGAATGAGTGTATTGTACAGTTTCAGGATTTACCCGGCAGAGGAGGGTGATTAACCAAAACAGGTGCAGTTGTTGACACAGGTAATGACAGATCAGTCCTCGAGAGGAAGTTCCAAATCCAGACCAGTAATTGTAATGCCTTGTGCGGTTTAATGAGATTTGGCAATTCATCATTTTATTTATGTTTGGGGGAATTGCTTTGAATATGTGGGATCCATTTTGATCACATTTGCTATTTGGTGTGTGTGATCATAATCTATTACCCATATTAATCACAATAATTCTGGGGTTTAGGAACAAATTTTTCAAGTACAGTATTACTAACATTATTAGCAAAGTGTGGCAAGTGGCTTTGTGGTTAGCACTAGTGCCTCACAGCACCAGGGACTTGGGATTGATTCTAGTCTTGAGTGACTGTCTGTGTGGGTTTCCTCTGGGTGCTGTGGTTTCCTCCCACAGTCCAAAGATGTGCAGCTTAGGTGGATTGGCTGTGGGAAATGCAGGGTTAGAGGGATGGGGTAGGTCTGGGTGGGATGCTCTTTGGCGTGTCAGTGTGGACTCGATGGGCCAAATGGCCTGCTTTCACACTGTAGGGATTCTATGATCCTCCAAAACTATGAAATCTGTGGCTTTATTCTCAAATTTTGTTGACTTTAAAAACAAAATGACAAGTTCCTAGCCAGTTTGGGATCATAACAGGCAGTGCACTATAACTGCCGCATTTGAACCATCGAGACATAACCAACAGTGGCTGCTAGGCAAAAAGTGCCAGCCAGTGAACACAAAGACAAAAATTGCCGGAGAAACTCAGCAGGTCTGGCAGCATCTGTCAGAGCTAACACCAAGTCTAATAATCCTTCTTCAGGACTGGTTCTGCTATCGAGCCCATTCAAAGCCACTGAACATTTAACGATGAATGTGTGTAACTCACGCACTGAGGTCAGCAGACATACAATGAAAGGCGTGCAGCATTATAAAATGTGACAGAGCAGAGCATGAACGTGCTGAAAGCACACTGTTTGAATCACGGTGGGAGATCTCCGCAATACTCAGCAGAATGGATATTAAGATTTGTTGCATCATGAAATAACAGCCCTTGCCAATGACCATATGGCGAGCAGCCTAAGGATCAGGAAGGAAGGAAGAAACCAGAGACATTGCAGACAGGCTTTTTTAACCAGATGAGCCTTTGGAGCTCACTATTAATTCTCCATTCACCATCCACTCCACACCCCAACTTTCCGCCATCAATGGACATCACAATGAAAATGAAAACTATCACCAAGTTAATATTGTACACTAGCATGATAAATGAAATCATGCTGTGTTATGTGTACAAGTCAAGCGAATAGTCGTTTGCATTTCCTTAGTTACTGCCTTGTGTGTCCCTTTGCCTATCTGCATGCACATGCTACTCCAGTAATCGCAGCATACCTGGTGGAACATTACTACCTCCCAGCAGATGACCCTGGAGAATGATAAAGAGCTGCTCTGGGCTGAGAAAGCCTTGCTTTGGACTGTACCATCTTGGCAGAGGCAGCAGTGATCCTGCTGAGTGACAAGCGTCAGCAAGTAAAGTGACAGAATGGCGGGAGAGGGGACGGCTCCAATCTGTTATCCTGGGAGCGCACAGTCAGCTGGTGCTCCCTGAAGCTACTGTCACACCCAGTCCTCTGAAGCAACTCATCAGCAATCTCAGTTGCTGGACTGCTTTGACACCCTGCAGTCTCCTCTGCACATTGTAATCTACAAGCCTGACAGCAGCACTCTTGAGTTTGTATAGAAGCAAAATGACCTTGTAAATTGGCAACATCAACTTTCAAAGCAACACTCTGATGTTGCTCACTCAGAGATAGTAAGAACTGCCGATGCTAGTGTCCGAGATAACATAGTGTGGAGCTGGAGGAACACAACAGGCCAGGCAGCAGCCTCCCCTCCTTCTATTTATTTCAGAGTCCTCTTCCCCTCCCCCATTTCTGAAGAAGGGTCCCGACCCGAAACGTCAGTTTTCCTGCTCCTCTGATGTTGCAACTGAAGCTGTTCCATCTGACGTCCACAAATGTGCTGAAGGAGTTGGCCACCACTCCCTTGCTGGAAAAGACAGGCTCCAAGCTCTGTACAAAGCAGTGTGACTCCACCAAGCTTCTTGGTGTTAAACTCAAACTTCTTAATTCACCCATCATTGAAAGAAGAAAGGTGAAGGATAAAGTTGTACAAAGGGGAAGGGGTATGCACTGAGACTGTCTGCAGCTTTTACATCAGTAAGTTGTGAATTGAGGGGGCAGTAGCATGTCAGCAGGCAGGCTGGGTATGAAAATACTGTCACCTTCAATATTTTGATGCCTACTGAGCTGGCCACAAATTTAGTAATGCTTTCGTGTTCAAGGCTAGATCAGCTCCTTCAGTGGGAGCATGGGGGAAGTGATTATGATCCCAGCTGGTATTACCAAACATGTCAGATCCCAAACAGGAATCCAGCTTGAAAGATCAATTTCATTTCTTTTGGTTTCAATGGAATAGTTGCTTGCTGGAACATCATAACACAAGGCAACATAAAGTAATTAACAACAAAATGGAAGATTATTCTAAAAGAAATGAAAATATAGAATAATCCTAATTATTTACATATAACATAATTCCAAAAAATTTTTAAACACAGTAAAAAATATTATTCCATTAATTTCACAACATTCCCTTGAAAATGAAAGAAAATGTATGGCTTTTGTGCAGTGCCCAAAATGCCACTCATGTTGTACTCAATATCTCTGTATCCCAGTTCGTTTAAGTAACTTGGGACTTGGTTATTTAACTGGAATTGTGGTAACTTCTTCCTGGAGCTACCATACCTGGAGCTTCACTATAATTATCTGAAATTACTATTTCCAGGTCTTTATCTGGAAAGTAACACTAACTCTTCACTCTTCGGATCTAACTCATTATATCTTTCTCTTCTGAGGAGTCACTGTTCTGTACAATCATTCTTTTCCAAGATCTTCACAGGACTACTCAAAGTTAACAGTGAAACTAAAAGTTTCTCAGGATTGTTACAGAAATACATACATAGTTATCTGTTTAGTTCAGACACACAGAAAAATCCATCAGTTACTAACTCAAAGTCCAGACCCAAACTCACTCCAAATACCATTAAAACTGATACATTTAAATCCCATAATTTACAGAAGACATTCAGCTCACCTCTGGTTAGCCCCTGCTGCCTCCAGTTGTCCACCACTTTCCTGTAAGAGAAGCAAGCCAGTGAGTGCTGCAGTCCATTTAGCACAGATAGACCAACAGTGCTGTGAGGGAGGGGGGTTTCCAGGATTCTGACCTAGTGTCACTGAAGGAACAGCAACATATTTACTCATAAAGAAGATCTGTGGCTTGGAGGGGAACTTGCAAGTGGTGGTGTTCCCACGTATTTATGCCTTTGACCTTCTGGAGGGAAATGGTCTTGGGTTTGAAAGGTATTGCAGTAGGAGGCTAAATGCACTTCTGCAGTTCATCAGGTTAAGGCAGCTTTTATAAATTACTGACTGCCCTACTGTTCTTCAGGTCTTGCTAGTTTGCTGCTGTCCCAGGGGATATCCTAGATACATTTCTTTTTGAGGTGAGGACAATTGGAAAATAGTACCAGTTCAGAGCCTCAGCTTTTACCTGAATTATTCAACACACATTCATCACATAAAAAATGAAGTCAATTATTAGCTCACTTTTCAAACCTTTCCTGTGCATTTCATTTGTTTCTTCCTTACTTGGGTATCTGCAAACTTACACATGCTCATTTCTGTGCCACCTAAGGGCAATGCCCACATCAGTGAAGGTTATTGCATGTTATAATGATTCGACAGTTAAAGGCATCAATGCTAACATTGAGGTTGCAGGAAATTAGGGACACGCGAGCATGACCAACTTTTTACCCTACTTTAGAAATTTGACATCCTTCCAATGTGGCCATAACTTGTTGAGCCCTAATGTGTCTTGTAATAATCTCAATTTAAGATTATTTTCCCCAGACACAAAATGGGTTTTCAACATTCTCACGCCTTAAAAAGTTACATGACTTTTTGAATTAAAAATGATAGGCCCTCTAAACTGTCCACACATTGTCCTCAATGCTTTCACCAAACACAATACAAAACTATTTATACAAAATGATTGTACTAACCACCGTAACAGAGTAAAATTCATTGATGTCAGCATTGGAAGACCTGCGTGCATTAGCTTTCATTTTTATTCGCTTTTTATTTTTACATTGGACATGACCCTAAAACTCAGCAGTGCACCACAAACAATTAGTGATGTCCATCTGAAAGTTAAATCATTCCCGCAGACTAAGGGAATGGTGGAGCATCCAAGTCTGCAAAAACTCTAAAAGGGACAATGAAGATTTCCAAAACATACAAAGTCTAATTTAAACATGTGATTAATTTGAATCTGCCTGATCCAGCTCAACGTTCATCCTGTTCCTAGGTCTTGAGGTTTACAGTACAGAAAAAGGGCCATTCGGCTCTTCAAGTCTGCACTGGTCAAAAACAACCACCTAACTATTCTAATTCCATTATCCAACACTTAGCCTATAGCCTCGTACGCCCATCTGAAACTTCTTAACATGTTATGAGTATTTGTTCCTCTACCATCCTTACAGGCAGTGAGTTCCAGATTCTAATTACCGTCTGGGTGATTCCTCACATCTCCTCTAAACCTTCTGCACTTTATCTTAAAACTATGTGCTTTGGTCATTGATCCTTCCACCAAAGGGAAAGGTTCTTTCCTATCTACACCATCTACGTCCCAGCCACGGCCCTATATTCTTGCACTGGCAATTGGCAGAAAGAAACATGAACTTTTGCAGGTAAATGTTACTGAGTTGGGGAAACAATCAGCAAAGAAGATCTCAAAAAGTAGTAATCACCCAATTATGCCTGGTATGTGCCAATGTGTATGGAAATAGGAGAATAAAGCAGATACATGCATAGCTGGATTGATGGTACAAGAGGGAGAGTTTTGGATTCCTGGGCAATTGCAACCAGTTCTGAAGGACTGCGACCGAAACATAGATGTAATATACTTGGATTATATACATGGATTTCCAAATAGCATTTCGTAAGATGACACACAGGGTTAATACACAACTTAAAAGGTTTATGGAGTTCTGTATGATATATTAGCACAGATAGAGAATTGATTAATAGACAGGAAGTAAAGCAAAATGGATAAATGAGACATTTTTAGATTGACAGGACTAGTGGAGTGCCACAAGGATCACTGCAGGGCCATCAGTTATTTAAAACCAATGTTAATGACTGAGGCAAAGAGAGAGAATGAGAGAGACAGAGAGAGAGAGGGAGAGCGAGAGAGGGAGAGCGAGAGAGAGAGAGAGCGAGAGAGAGAGAATGAGAATAATACATTTAAGTTTGCCAATTATACAAAGTGGAAATGTAAGCTGGGAGGAGGAAGCTGTAAAGTGATATATACAAGTCATGTGACTGGGTAACAAAATGGCAGCTGAAGTACAATGTGGAAAGCGTGAAGCTATTTAGTTTAGCCGCAAGAAGTATCACAACATAGGTAGTGCATTGTAAATCAAGTCTCACTGCTAGTAAAGTCATTTGGTTAAACCACCTAATTACCCAATTCAACTAATTTGGGTCAAACCGTGTTATTTCCATCGATAAGTAAATAATTACTTATTGCTGAGATAACAAGCATGGGGCTGGATGAACACAGCAGGTCAAGCAGCATCATAGGAGCAGGAAAACTTGACGTTTCGGGCCTAAACCCTTCATCATTTTCTGATGAAGGGT
>JAHRHZ010000084.1:2523349-2565118 GCA_024137785.1 Ginglymostoma cirratum
CTAAACCCTTCATCATTTTCTGATGAAGGGTTTAGGCCCGAAACGTCAAGTTTTCCTGCTCCTATGATGCTGCTTGACCTGCTGTGTTCATCCAGCCCCATGCTTGTTATCTCGGATTCTCCAGCATCTGCAGTACCTTTTATCTCTGATACAATTACTTATTGCTAACTATTTTTCAACTAAGTTCAAAAACAGAAACATGAATTACGAACTTTTAACTCTATAGCTTAAACTCTACACCTTTTAAAAAAAGTCCCATACTTACAAAAATTCACACAAAAAGACGAGTCAAGAAAGAAATATTGTGGATGGGGAAGGAAAAAGAACCAGAGAAGCACAGTTCTTGCACCAGTCTGCATCATAGACGTTGATGAATTTTTTTTTCCTTTAATACCTTTACAGTCCTTCTGACTCTTCGCTGATATGAGGTGTGGGTGCACTGATTTTCAGATTTCATTCATTGGTTGAGGATTTTCCCTTTCAAAGTCTCTGAAGATCATTTTTCCTTTCAATGGGGGATTTTCAGACAGAATATCTCACTGAGGAAAGGTGAGGGAGAATAGCCAGCTGCTTTACTTTACACATAGAAGAGAGACAAAGAGAGATGGATGCGTTCTCTTTGCAGGCTAGGTGTTTCTGCTCTATTGTCCAGACACAAGTCTGTGTGACCTGCCCAGGAATCAATCAGGAGGTTGCTCCTATGCTGACCTCTTCTGATCCCACAACTGGTCACACATTTGTCTGGAATTCTCCCTCTCTGCTCAAACAAGGCAACATTTTATATATAGAATTCACAATGTGCTCTGATAATGTTTTAGAACTGCAAATATCATACCATCTTGTATAGCTCCTTTGCTTTAAAGCAGAATCTTTTTCCCGCTTTAAGTCCACAGTCAAAAAATGTGTTTTGCATAGAATAGAAAAACAAAATTTGTTGTTTAAAAACCATGTAAATTATAAATGTGATGTTCAAGAAGACTTGAGTATGTTGAACGAACACAAAAAACTACCATGCAGGTAAGCAAAGAGCAAGGGGACAGAATACAAGATTACAGAAATCTCATTACAATTGAGGAGACTAAACCTTGAAGACTTGAGTGCAGTTTTGGTCTCCATATTTAAGGAAGGCAATATTTGCATTGAGGAATGCACAGCAAAGGTTCACTAGATTGGTCCCTGGAAAGTCAGGGTTGTCCTTTCATGAGACACTGAATGAACTGGTTCTTTCTTCTCTGGAGCTTAGAATAACGTGTGGTCTTATTGAAACATTCAGAGGTTATGAAGGGTTTCACAGGGTAGATACACAGACATTATTTTCCCCAGCTGAAGAATCTAGAATAAGAATTTACAAGAATAACAATTTGCTTTATTGTCACATATACTTACATGAGTACAGTGAAAAGTTTACAAGTTGCCATTTATGGCGCCACCTTAGATACAAAGGTGCCTAGGTACAGACTCTTTCAATACAAATTCTTAGGGAAAAAAACATAGAGAAAGAAAAGAATACAAAGTCTAGCAATAAATTAGAAAAATAGTGATATAAGAATTCAGAATAACAGTCCTTCCAACCCACGTCACATCGGGCTTCACCACGAGGCCAGGAGTCAAGTCCACGCTGAGGCCAGGGAGACAGTTTCAGGATAAGGGGCCAATCATTTAAGACTTAGAAACTTCTTCACTCAAAGTGTTGCATATCGTCGAGTGTTCTCTATCCTAGAGGATTGTAGGTAAACCATCAACAAATTTACTTAAAAGGTTGCAACCTTTGGTCTTTCAAGGAATCCAGGGATATGGGAAAGGACAGGAAGGTGGAGTTGGAGCCAAATATCAGTCATTCATGATTGTCCATATAGTGTTTTCTTCAATTTGTTACAGAGACATACAGCACGGAAACGGACTCAGCTCTTCAAGGGGCAAATGGTAAGGCAAGGAAAAACTTCCCTATGCAGTGAGTGGTTAGGAGTTAGCATGAACGTATGAGACCTTTCTTAATGAGGAATTGGATGAGCCCTTGAAGGGAAACTATTTGCAGGGCTATAGGTAAAGCATGGCGTGTTGGGACACAGAGTGTTGTAGCTACAGATTCAGCAGGTCTGGCAGCATCTTTTGCTCTGTCCACAGATTGCAGCCAGACCTGCTGAAAGTTTCTAACATTTCAGTAATTAGAAGAGGATTCTCAGCATAGTTTCAAGCACAGACAAGAAATTAACTAACTCATTGCTGCAAAAGACCAAAGAAGTGCGGATGCTGGAAATCAGAAACAAAATCAGGATTTACTAGGAAAACTCAGCAGATCTGGCAGAATCTATGGATAGAAAGTAGAATTAATGTTTTGGGTCCAATGACCCTTCTTAAGAACTGACTATAACAAGGAATAGATTGGTATATGTGCTAGAGAATGGGTGTGGGGAGGGGGAAAGAATAAATGGTAAATGGAGTTGGAGCCCAGAGAGAGAGCGAAAACCAGTTGGGCAGAAAAAGGAATGTGTAAAGGTCAGCTTGGGAGAATGAGTAGCTGTTAGTGGCTGACAATGGGATTTTTGTGGTAGCAGCCCATGAGATGCCAAGGCCTAGTGTGTGAAGGTTGGGGTAAGGACATGGGAGAAGGCGCTCAGGCCCTAAAATTATTGAACTCAATGATGACTCTAGTAGGTTGCAGGGTTCCCAAGCAGAAAATGAGGTGTTGTTCTTCCAGCTTACATTGAACCTCATTGGAGCACTGTAGCCAGCCCAAGACAGAGATGTTGGCCAGCGAATATGGTAGTGTGTTGAAGCGGCAGGCAACCAGAAGTTCAGGGTCACTTTTCCGTATAGAATGTAGTGTTCTCCAAGGTCGTCACCCAATCTGCACTTCATCTCCCCAGTGTACAGGTGACCATATTGTGAGCAGCAAATAGAGTTGACTAGATGAAGTGATGTGCAGGTAAATTGCTGCTTTTTGATTTGACCTGATTTATTATTGTCATATGTACCAAGATACAGCGAAAAGTATTGTTCTGCATGCTAACCGGACAAGATACCTTACATAAATACATCAGAGTAATAAAACAGAATGCAGGATACAGTGTTATAGCTACAGAGAAAGATCAACTCTAATATATGAAAGATTTGCTCATTAGTCTGTTAATAGTGGGGAAGAAGCTGTTTTTAAATCTGGAAAAGCTCAGCAGTTCTGGAAGCATCTATGAAGAGCAAGCAGAGTTGTTTTAGGCCTGGTGAGGTCATTCTGAGGAAGGGTCACTGGATCTGAAGTGCTAACTCTGATTTCTCTTCACAGATGCTGCCAGACCTGCTGAACTTTTCCAGCAATTTCTGTTTTTCTTTCTGATTTACAGCAGTTCCTTCGGTTTCTGTTTTTAAATCTGTTGGCACGTGTTTTCAAACTTTGATGATGCTGTCTGCTTTCCCAAGGCAGTGCGAAGTGTAGACAGAATCAACGAAAGGAAGGCTGGTTTCCGGGATGGACTGGGCTGTGTTCACAACTCTAATTTCTTGGGATCTTGACGGAGCAGTTGCCATACCAAACTGTGATGCATCTGGATAGTATGCTTTTAATGATGCATCAATAAACGCTGGTAAGAATCACTGTGGACATATCAAATTTCCTCAGCTTCCAGGGTCCGCCTGGAATGTATGTCTGGGCCATTCGATAGGGAGGAGGGGGGAGTAAATGGGCAGGGGGTTACACCTTCTGCAATTAATTGCTTTAATCATCAAGCAGACTAGAAGCTCACGTGCTATGACAAAAGCAAAAAGGTTGGCAAGAGCAAATTAAGTATAATAATAGTATAAAGATGGAGAATTATAGCAGGCCAAACATCTTTTTGTTTTACAAACAATGCATTTCCTTAAAAGATTTTTGTTGGTCTGAGGCAGCTAGATGTTAGCCTGACAAGTCAAGAACAGACAGTAAACTCAACCTGTAATTGCACTCAATTTCCCAATCTGTGAAGATTGAGTTTTCTAATCAACACATGCCAGAGCAGCAAGTCAGGTTAATTTGCGACATTTACATATGTTAAAAAGCACCAAATAGATAAGATAAATGTGATTCAGTCCACATTGCTCAGTACATTTACTCAATGAACCATTTGGGAAGCCAAAAAGGAGGATTTCAGTCTTAATGTTGGTGATACATCTCATTGTTTGATATCCATCTATTCAGTAGTCACTGTAGTCTCACTGCAATGACAATAAGTCCCTTCGCATAGATTATGTAAACAACTGAGATAATGCATCAGCATGCAGCAAGCATCTCTGCCTTCAATGCTCATTCAGGTCAGCAAATTGTCTTTGTAAA
This sequence comes from Ginglymostoma cirratum, assembly GCA_024137785.1. NCBI lineage: Eukaryota > Metazoa > Chordata > Chondrichthyes > Orectolobiformes > Ginglymostomatidae > Ginglymostoma > Ginglymostoma cirratum. Next base: position 2,527,653 of record JAHRHZ010000084.1, read on the forward strand.
CTTGTTTACAGAGACAAAGCAGCCTTCTGACTAAGGTTTGATTGTTCTGTTCTGTGAATATTCAATCGAACGATGGCTAGCACCGCTGACTCACAGCACCAGAGACCCCAGTTTGATTCCAGCCTCGGGTGACTGTCTGTACAGGAGTTTGCACGTTCTCCCTGTGTCTGCATGGGGTTTGCCTTTGGGCACTCTGGTTTCCTCCCATAGATGTGCAGGTTAGGTGGTGCAGTTGTGTGAAATTGCCCATCGAGTGCGGGGATGTGTAAATTAGGTGGATTAGCCATGGGAAATGCAGGGATAGGGTGGGGGGGGGGTGGGTGGAAAGAGTCTGGGTGGGATGCTCTTCGAAGATTTGGTGTGGACTTGTTGGGCCAAATGGCCTTTCTCCACACTGTGGGGATTCAATGATAAGCATAGGTTTTCAAAAAGATTTTAAAATAGACTTGCTTGTGTAATCCACTCTGTGGCTCATACCATGCTATTTCACCTTCAGTAGAGACTTAGATTGAATAAATGCCCCAAAAAAGGTACAGAATTGACGAGTTTGGATTCACAGAATGGTGCCTTGTCTATTTATCCTATCCATGGCCTCATGATTTTATAAACTTCCGTAAGGTCACCCCTCAGCCTTCAAAGCTCCAGTGAAAATAGCCTATTCAGCCTCTCTCTCAGCTCAAACTGTCCAACCCTGGCAACATCCTCGTAAATCTTTTCTCAACCCTTTCGAGTTTCACAACATCCTTCCTATAGCAGGGTGACCAGAATCGCACACGGTAGTCCAAAGGTGGCCTAACCAATGTCCTGTACAGCCACAACATCGCTTCCCAACTCCAATACTCAATAAAGGCAATCATACCAAATGCCTTCTTCACTATCCTATCTACCTGCAATTCCACTTTCAAGGAACTATGAACGTGTTGAGGATTCTGGGTAATCCAAGATGGTGGACAGGAAAAAATTATGGCTGTAAGAGCCGCTCCTTTTTTTTTTTGAGGTATTTTCAGGCTTGGAGCCAATTTCCTCAAATTCTAGAAGCCGTAGTTACTGTTTTATAAGCTGTTGCATTGTTTTGGAATTTTTTTGGGGTGGAAAAAGATCAAAACAATGACACTTTTAAAAGGATGCAAAGGCAGTGGTAGTGACCACATGGAAGTGACAAGAGAGACTGATTTCCTTGGAGAGAAGGCTAGGAGGAGATTTGATAGAAATTTTCAAATTCACAAGGGATTTTGACGAAGTAGATAGATAGAGAGAAACAGTTCCACTCATAGAAGAAGTTAAAATGAGAGGGCGTTTATCAAAGGTAATTTGCAATAGCAGCAAATGTCATGAGAGAAAAAAATCATTGTCACGTCATGAGGATCTGAATAGAATTCTGGAAGTATGGTGGAAGCATTTTCAATTGAGGCATTCAAGAGAGAATTGATTGATTATTTAAACAGAAACAATATTCAGGGTTTTGATGAAATGGCAGCTTCACAATGCTCATTTTGAGAGCCAGTGTGGGGCTGAAAAACTTGCTCCTGCACCATAACAATAATGTGATTCTGTGAACCAAAAGGACTATGAGTTTTACATTGGTTTACACACTAATTGAGCTCTTTTTTAAATCTGTTACACTGGGGACAATGCAATGCCTGTAGGCAACAATCATCAAAACAATTGTTGATCCTTAGGACTGCATGCTGGACTCTCAGAGTCTTCCAGTTTGTTGACCCTTCCTGGCCAGCAGCATTAGAAGGCAAGTCTACACTATTGTTGCCACCTGTGAAGCAAGATTCAAGCATCAAGAGCTGGCAGCTCGAGTATAGCACCAGTTCAATATAGCCATTGCTTATTTTGAAGCTTTGCAAAAAATAATGGAAGTTGGAAACAGAAATAGCTAGCACCAAAATGACTGACACACTACCCACCTCACACTTTCAGATTTGTGGTAGATTCCTCATTGTTCGAGTATGTGTCCAAGTTGTAAATGATTTCATTGTCTTGCGGGACCTCTCTTGATCAAACTGTTGATCAATGCTGTTGAGCTCAGCATGAAGAAGAATCTCCTTGTTTGAGATTTTGACCAGCCACTGCATCATCATGATTCAGCTCAGGAGTCTTTGACTGAAGTGGTTCAGAGTTGATGTGGCACCTAGAACAGATCCAAGATCTGTGGCACACAGGAAGTCTGGTAACGTTTGATTTTCACCTTCAGATCAACGTGATGCTGCTTCCAGACATGCTCATGGAATTGGCCATAGTATCACCAACACACATGAGAACACCAAAGTATTGTGGACAGTTCTAACTTGCAATTCCAATATGCGCTTTTTAAAAGAGAGCTGATGCACAAAAATGGCTGCAGATATAAATTGGTTGGATGTCTTGAGACAGAGCTGTGGAATGTCATATTTATGGATGAGAAGGAAACTTCAAACAACAGCGCTTTGACAAGGGGAAGAGACCAGTTGAGCAACTGACCACTGAAGAAAAATGACACAATATGATTTGTTAGATAACAAGGTGTGGGGCTGGATGAACACAGCAGGCCAAGCAGCATCATAGGAGCAGGAAAGCTTGACGTTTCAGGCCTAGACCCTAAATAGGGAGAACCCTCTTCCCCTCCCCCATTTCTGATGAAGGGTCTAGACCCGAAACGTCAAGCTTTCCTGCTCCTATGATGCTGCTTGGCCTGCTGTGTTCATCCAGCCCAACACCTTGTTATCTCGGATTCTCCAGCATCTGCAGTTCTTATTATCTCTGATACAATATGATTGTTGCACACTTTCAAAGGACAAAGGAGTTAATATATGTCTGACACACAGTGAAAGAACATTACTCAATACAGACTTCAAGGTAATAAAACTTTCATGGTTGTGATTATCTGATAAATTTCGAATGCAAGTCAAGCAATTTAACAATTTGATTGAGCCCAGAACTGTGCTGTTGCTTGTCAATGCATTCAGAAAAAAAATTTGCAACATGTTTGTGTTCTTTTGCTAGTGGTTCCTGTATTCAAATTTGTATAACAAGCCATTGATGGAAATTTGCTGGATGGACATAATACTATGAAATTTGTGTACATTATTTACTCGTCTAAATTGGATTGGATTGGCCACAATTTTTTCGCTTCTTACTCTGCTGCCCTTTGCCAGCAAGAACAAACACTTGCCAAAGACAGGATAATACTGTTTGTCCTCCCGTGGCTCCACACTCTGCTAAAAATGACACAGGGCCTCCAAGAAATATTTCACCAATGTTTTCCACAATTAGGAACAGATGTTTCTGGAAGGAGAATACATTTCACAGTGATGTCACTCGATGACAAGTCAATTGTAATTGCTCCTTCGATCTAACATTGAATTTTGAACTTCCATTAAACTTGATCGCACCCAATCCCTGCCTCCTGTATTCTAACACAACACAGGCTCTCTTCATCCATTATACTGTCCTACATTGGCTCCAAGTCAGTTAACCCCTCACATTTAAAAATGTTCATCAGTACTTTTTCCCTTCCGTGGCCTCACCCCTTGCTTTCTCTATAACCTCCACTTGTGCTCCTCCAATTCCTGCTTCTGCCTCATCCCCAGTTTTCATTGCTCACCACTGCCTAGGCTCTAACCTGTGGGATTTACTCATATTAAATCACTGAGGCTCTGACATTGTTTTCTAATCCTCTTTGACTACATGGTGCTGGAGGACAACAGGACTTTTAACATTGCACTGTTGTTTAAACAGGGAGAACGGTTTGAGACTGACTAATCACAACACTGTATTAGTAATCCAGAAGGCCTGGAGACACGGATTCCAATCCCACCACAACAGCTCACGAAATTGACATCCATTTAATGAATCTGGAATACAAAGCTAATGGTGTCATTAAACTACCAATGATTGTTGCAAAAATGTTTCTGGGTCACCACTATCTTTTAGGGCAGAAACTCTGCCATCCTTACCTGGTCTGGCCCAGACCCATAGCAATGTGGTTAGCTCTTAATTGCCCTCTGGAATGTTCAAGTGAAAAACTCAGTCCAAGGGTGATTGGAGATGGTCAATAAATGCTGGCATTGCCAGGGATTTCCAAACTCGAAGGGAAAAAAAAAAGCTGGACGCTTTAGTGGTGGGAATGTTGGCAGACAATTAAGTAACCAACTGGAGGAGGAGGCGGCTCCACAAACTTCTCTAATATCATTGATGGGGGTGCAATGATCACCAGTGCAAAAGACAGGGCAGAAGCATTTCAGCGGGAGCTTGGGATGCTTGTGTGATCCAGGATGAACACATCTACAGCAAGTACTCAGCTCGAGCAGCTTCGGCTCTGAGTTAATGATACAGATGCTGATTTACAGATAAATCAAAACGTGGGAAAATTACCTGGATTATTTGTACAAGTGACAGCTTCAGGATAGTATCTTCTGATTTAGTCAGTAGTCAGGGTGTGGAGGGTGTGACTGTGAGTGAAGTAGGCAATGGGATCCAGAGGGCAAGTGCATAGGAGCCTTGACCTTTGTAGTTGTCCAATGTGTGTTCAGTTTGTTTGAACGTGACTGCGACCTGCAGAGTAGATGAGCCATCTGAGCATGCTACTGCGGCATTAGGAAGCCACTCAAGTGGAGGAAGCAAGAAGTAACGCAGTGATAGTAGGGGATAGTATCCTGAGAGGGGATAGGCACAGTTCCATGCAACCAAGAACATATATTTGGTAGGTTATGTTGTCTACCTGGTGCTAGAGTCCGGGATAGCTGCACAGGTCTGGATAGAAGTTTGGAGTCAGAGGGAAAGATCCACTTGTTGTGGTCCATGCAGATGTCACTGACGTAGGCAGTGAAAGAAATGCTGCATAGACTGTGGGAGAAGCTAGACCCCAAACTGAAGAGCAGAACCTAAAAGTTAGTAATATCTGGACTATTACCTGAGCCATGTGCAAATTGGGGAGGGACATCGGTGAAATGAATACATGATTCAAAGAATGATGTGGAGTTTTAAGTTATCTTCTACAATGAAGATACACATAAATACCTGTTTAACGTCTCCAACATTTCATGGATTTCCATCTTCAATTGACCAGACTCTCTTTACAGGATCAACACAAGCTTTAGTTACACTTGTTCAATTTTAAAACTTGTAGAATCACTACTATTTGTTTTTATATCACTAGCTAGCTTTTTTCTCTCATTCTCATTTCCCTGTTCTAAATATTTTTAAGACACTTGTTGCTGGTCCTTAAAGTTTATCCAATCTTCTGATCAAATAACTAACATTTACAGAATTGTACGTGTTCTTTTCAACTTGATGTTATCCTTAAATTGCACACATTCAGCCACTGATCATGTACCCTTTCAAAATGTCTCTGTCACTGTGATAAAACTTTACGGACAGTTAGAGAGTCATAGAATAATATCACACAGAAACAAACCTATATGTCCAACAAGTCCATGCTGACCAAAATCCTGAACTAAACAAGTCCCACCTGTTCATGCTTGGCCCATATCCCGCTAAACATTTCTTATTCATGTACTTTTCTAAATGTTTTTCAATAAATGATGTAATTGTATCCACATTCATCACCTCCTCTGGTAGTTCATTCCAACACGAACCAGAGTGTAAAGAAAATAAATTTTTCTCCTTTTTAAACATGTCCTTACAAGTCTGTTGCTGCATCTCTGCATTTTAATCTAGTTTGAGTTCATTTTAGCCAAATTCTATTTTCATACTATTATATTATCTTTTAATTTAGATTTAAAAGATTACTAATAGAGCCAAACATCTCCCCTTTAAACTGAATGTGAAGTTCTACCAAGATCACTGTCATCTAAAATTGTTACAGAGATAGTAGGAACTGCCGATGCTGGAGAATCTGAGATAATGAGGTGTACAGCTGGATGAACACAGCAGGCTGAGCAGCATCAGAGGAGCAGGAAAGCTGACGTTTCAGGTCTAGACTCTTCCTTAGAAATGGGGGAGGGGAAGAGGGTTCTGAAATAAATAGGGAGAGAGGGGGAGGCGGGTAGAAGATGGATAGAGGAGAGGATAGGTGGAGAGGAGGCAGACAGGTCAAAGAGGCGGGGTTGGAGCCAGTAAAGGTGAGTGTAGGTGGGGAATTAGGGAGGGGATAGGTCAGTCCAGGGAGGACAGACAGGTCAAGGAGGCGGGATAAGGCTGGTAGGTAGGAGATGGGGGTGCGGCTTGAGGTGGGAGGAGTGGATAGGCGGGAGGACAGGTTAGGGAGGCAGGGACAAGCTGGGCTCCTTTTGGAATGCGGTCGGGGGAGGGGAGATTTTGAAGTTTGTGAAGTCCACAGGTGTATAGGGACTGGATGTTCACGGTAAAGATGAGGTGTCGGGGACCAGGGAATCAGAATCCTCCCACTTCCTACAGACAAAGAGGGTGGCCATGGGTATCTGCATGGCCCCAAGCTATGCCTGCCTCTATGTAGGATACGTGGAACAATCCTCCTTCTGAAGCTACACTAGCTCTATCCCCCACCTCTTCCTCCGTTACATCGATGACTGTATTGGCGCCGCCTCATGCTCCCACGAGGAGCTCAAACACTTCATCTACTTCACTAACACCTTCCACCCCAACCTTAAGTTCACCTGGACCATCTCCGATACCTCTCTCTCCTTCCTGGACCTCTCTGTTTCCATCTCTGGCAACCACCCAGAAACTGATATCATTTCAACCCTACTGGCTCCCACAGCTACCTGGAATACACCTTCTCCCACCCACTTTCCTGCAAAAATGCCATCGCCTATTCCCAATTCCTTCTCCTCCGCCGCATCTGCTCCCGAGATGAGGCATTCCACTCCCTGACATCCCAGGACCACAACTTCCCCCCCACTCAGTGGTCAAGAACGCCCTCGACCGTGTCTCTTGCATTTCCTGCAACTCATCCCTCACACCCCCTCCCCGCAATAACAACCAAAACAGAATCCCCCTCGTCCTCACATACCACCCCACCAACCTCCGGATCCAACGCATCATCCTCCGACACTTCCGCCATCTGCAATCAGACCCCACTTCAAAGACATTTTTCCCTCCCCACCCTTATCTGCCTTCCAGAGGGACCACTCTCTCCGTGACCCCCTCATCCGCCCCACACTCCCCTCCAGCCCCACCACACCTGGCACTTTTCCCTGCAACCACAAGTAGTGCTACACCTGCCCCTACACCTCCCTCCACACCCGCATCTCAGGCCCTAAGAAGACCTTCCACATCAAACAGATGTTCACCTGCACATCTGCTAATGTGGTATACTGTATCCGCTGTTCCCGATGTGGCCTCCTCTACATCGGGGAAACCAAACGGAGGCTTGGGGACCGCGTTGCGGAACACCTACGCTCGGTTTGCAACAACCAACTGCACCTCCCAGTCGCTAACCATTTCAACTCCTCCTCCCACTCCTTGGATGACATGTCCATCCTGGGCCTCCTGCAGTGCCACAACGATGCCACCTGAAGGTTGCAGGAACAGTATCTCATATTTTGCTTGGGAACCCTGCAGCCCAATGGTATCAATGTGGACTTCACAAGTGTGAAAAATCTCCCCTCCCCCTCCAAAAGGAGCCCAGCTTGTCCCCGCCTCCCTAACCTGTCCTCCCACCTAAAGCCCCACCCCCATCTCCTACCTACCAGCCGTATTCCGCCTCCTTGACCTGTCCGTCCTCCCTGGACCGACATATCCCCTCCCTAATTCCCCACCTACACTCACCTTTACTGGCTCCAACCCAGCCTCTTTGACCTGTCTGTCTCCTCTCCACCTATCCTCTCCTCTATCCATCTTCTATCCGCCTCCCCCCTCTCCCTATTTATTTCAGGATCACCCTTCCCCTCCTGTATTTCTGAAGAAGAGTCTAGACCTGAAACGTCAACTTTCCTGCTCCCCTGATGCTGCTCGGCCTGCTGTGTTCACCCTACTGTCACCTAAAAGTTCCTTTATCATGAAGTTATCAATTAATCTCGTCTCATGACTCATTATCAGGCCCAGGATAGTCTACTGCCTGGTTCGATCTAGAACATACTACTGACAAAAATTGTCCAAATGCACTCTTCTAACTCACTTTCAATACTACCTTTGCCGATCTAGTTTGCCCAATCATCCTGGAGATTAAAGACACCCATAAATATTGCTATATCTTTCTTAAAAAAAAACCATGTCCTATTCCCTTGCATGGTGTGTCCTACATTGTAACTATTGTCTGTACCAATGTGTGAAGAACTGTCACTGTGTAGGGTAACGGAGAGTGACTGACACGTGTACAACAGAAACCGACATAAGGAGAGCAGAACATTTGCAAAATGGCAAACTGCAAGGTGGTCAAGGTGGGAAACCCATCCATTCTGCAGTATCTTTAACATACACATAAGGCACAGTCAGCAATAATTCAAATACTCAGTAGCATACAATTTTTTTGGCTTGCTGTTCATCTTGCTTCTTGGTATGTATTGATTCAAAAAGAAAGAATTGTATTTATATTCACTATTCATCACCATCGGACATCTCAAAGTGCCTTATAGCTAACAAAGTATCTTACGAAGTAAGGTCACTGTAACATTGCAGGAAATGGGGCAGCCAATACAGCAAACTTTCAACAAACAACAATTCAGTAATGGCTAGATAAATTGTTTTTTCTAATGCTGACGGAGGAATTATTTTTGAACAAAATTACCTCCTCTTCTTTTTTGAAGTAAGGGAGTGTTTTACATTTACCCGAAAAGGTAGATGGGGCCTTGGTTTAACATCACATCCAAGAGATGGTGGTTCTGACAGTGCAGCATGACCTCAGCCTGCTGGGATGTCAGCACTGATTTTTGCTCCTGGAGTAGCACATGAGCCTAGAATATTGTGATTCAGGAGGTGAAAAGGCCAGGGTTGACACCAATTTATCAGTTTCTGAACTCTTTCTGCTGATTCCATCAGGAAGGTGCATAGGCAATCGTCAGGTTAGAGTCGGATTGGCTGCACTCATCATCCTCAATACCATACACAAAACAACTCTCTGTTAAAGTGCTGCTGATGGTCTGTTTGAAATGCTGGCCAATCTACAGATTAACAATGCCACAGAGATCCAGTAGATCCTAATGAAATACAACTGATGGAAAACCTGTAGATTTAATTCTGAAAAATTTTGGAAAAGGGAATTTAAGATTATATCTGAAAGGCACAACCATCGCAGATGCCATCAGCCCTGCTGAATTTCTCCAGTCATTTCTGCTCCATTTGTTTCAGACTTCCAGCATCTGCAGCTCTTGGTTTTATGTTATGAGATGATGGCCTAATGGTATTATTGCTAGATTATTAATCTAGGAACTCAGCTAATGTTTTGAAGAGATAGCAAGAACTGCAGATGCTGGAGTCAGAGACAACACAGTGTGGAGCTGCAGGACTCAGGTTTGAATCCTGCTATGGCAAACAGTGGAATTTGAATTCAATATAAAAAGTAATCTGGAATTAAGCATATATTGAGGACCACAAATCCGTTGCGGATTGTCAGAAAAACTCAGCTGGTTCACTGATGTCCTTCAGGGAAGGAAATCTGCCACCCTCACCTGGTCTGGCCTGTATGTCACTCTAGACCCACAACAATGTGGTTGATACTCAGCTGCCCACTAAAATGGCCTGGCAAGCCAATCAGTTGTGCCAGTCACTACAAAGTCTCAACAAAGTAATGAAACCAGATGGACCACCTGGCATCGACCTAGACACCGGAAAAGACATTGCAGAGTTGACAGGGCTGTTTCTGCCAAAGTCCTCCTTTCTAACATCTAGGGGCTAATGCCAAAATCAGGAGAGCTGTCTCAAAGACGAGTAAAGCCACAGCCTGACATTACCTGTTTCCACGAGATTGACAATGTCCCAGACACCACCATCACCATCCCTGGATATGTCCCGTCACACTGGCAGGACAGAAGCAGCAGAGGTGGAGACACAGTGGTATACAGTCGGGAGAGAGTTGGTGTAGGAGTTATCAACTTTGTCTCCAGACCCCGTGAAGTCTCATGGCATCAAGTTAAACATGGGCAAGGAAACCTTCTGCTGATTATCACGTACCATCCTCCCTCAGCTGATGAATCAATCCTCCTTCATGTTGAACAATAGGGCGCAAAATGGTGGGGGATTTCAAGGTCCACCACCAAAAGTGGCATGGCAGCAGCATTTTTAAAGGACATAAAAGCTGGACTGGGTCTTTGGCAGGTGGTTAGGGAACCAACAAGACAGAAAAATAAATTTGACTTGTTTTTTGCCACAAACATGACCCTGAGCTTCCTGTTGTCTCCCGCTTCGACACACCACTATGGTCTCTGATCAACATCTCTGTCTTGGTCTTGCTGCAGTGCTCCAGTGAAGCTTAGCGCAAGCTTGGAGAAGAGCATCTCATTTTCCGCGTGGTGGCTCTACAGTTTTCAGGGTACTACATTGAGTTCGGTATCTTTAGGGCCTGAGCACCTTCCATACTCCCACACACCAGGCCTTGTCACCACATGAGCGGCCACCATAACCAATCCATGTTAGCCACCAATGGTCCTCATTAATAGCTATTCATTCTCCCAGGCTGACTTTTACACATTCCTTTGTCTGCCCAACTGTTATTCGCTCTCTCTAAGCTCCATCTCCATCTATTGTTTACACCTCAGCCCACACCCCATCCCAGCTTCAGTATATATACCAACTTTTTCCTAGTTACTATCAGTTCTGGAGATGGGTCACTGGTCCCAAAATATTAACTCAGCTTTCTCTCCATAGATGCTGCCACACATGCCTGTTGAGTTTTTCCAACTATTTCTGTTTTGTTTCTGATTTCCAGCATCCCCAGTTCTTTGTTTTTTTCCAAATATAGCATGATTGCTGCTGCCTAAGGCCACCTTCACTGGGATTCATTAATTAATTTCAACTTACCGTACAGTACCAGGTTTGGTACAAACTCCAGAAAACATTGTTTTTTGGATGGTTTCTCAGACATTCTATGAATTTCTCAGCTGGACTACCTTTGCCCTTCTGATTTGTTCCAGCTGATATGGAGAATAAATCCCCCAAGATTACTACCATACATTTCTAACAAGCTCACATTATTTTTTTCTTTTATACTGCATTTTATCATGTGGTTATTGTAAAAAAGCATGTACAGTATGACTTATGCATGTCATTTCTCATATCTACCCAAACGGTTTCCACATCCTGGTTTCTGGAGCTTCGATCATTCCTCCCCATTGCGCTGATGCAAAAATTAATTAAGAGCCACACCTCCACCTTTTTTTCCCGTCGTTCCCAGGATAACAGCATAGACTGTTCAGTATTCGTGCCCCAATCTAGGTCATCCTGCTACCATATCTCTGTAATACCTATCGGATCATAAGTATTCAAAAGTGTGCTAGCAGCTCATCAGCTTTCTTTCAAATGTTCAAAACTGAGCCTTGAAGTTTTGTCCTTTTAGTATCTTTGCATCCTTAACTTTATCTGTTGATTTACTGTTAGGTTTGTATTCTCTATCCCTTCCTGTCTGTTTATTATTTCCGATTTTTTTTTATTACTTTGCCTCTACTCTTTAATTTGCCAAATTTAATGCTTTTGCCCCCAGTATTTACTGTAAAATCCTCTCTGATTCCCTAGTTATGCAATTCCCGCACAGTAGACCATACTAATGACACAGTGTCTGTTTTCCCCAGTAGTGGTGCCAGTACCTCTTTAGCAAGAACCCTCTTCTACCACACCAGTCTTTGAGCCATGCATTCATCTCCCTACTCTACTCTATGACAATTTTCATGTGGCTCAGATATTTATTCAAAGGTAGGGACCTTTGAGGTTTTGCTTCTTAACTTCATGCCTAGTTCCTTGTATACAGAACCTCCCTCCTTTCTTCCCCTGATGTCATTGGTACCTTTAATAGGCCATTATAATTGGATCCTCTTCCTCTCATTGGAAGTTCCTCTGCAGCTCTGAGCAGATATCCTGAGCCCTCTCACCAGGCAGACAACACAGCCTTCTTCACTTTCATCCTTTGTAGTGGCGAACAGTGTCAATCGCCCTGACTAGAAGGTCACCTTATTCCCACTATATTCCTTTTGTTACAATATATTAAGAAGCAGTTGTGGGTTACTTTAAACCTAAGGAATAAAACAGACCTTAACCATTTACAGGACATGTAGTAGAGAAAGAACTAATACCTATCGTGTGAAAGTGTTAGAAAGAGTGAAGGAGCATCTTTCTCTTCCCCATAAAAGTGCAAGCACTCTGTTCAATATTGCAATCAAACTTTGGATCGACATTCACAGGACAGATGAAAATGATTAAGTCTGTGATAGCCCTTTGTTGTATCAATCTAAAATGAAGCCCACCGCCCTGCTCTTTATCAATCTTCATGATTCAAGTATCTATCTCCATTTCCTTTAATAGAGGCAGTGTTCTCTGCCTAAATTTTACAATTAGAATCTTTACTGAACTCAGCTACCAATCAACCTGAAGAATGTTCCCTTAACCTTGACTGTGCTGCCGAATGTCAATCATGCCGTTCTTCAGAATGGTTGCTCCCCCCAAGATAGTTCTGTTATTACGTGTGTTTCACAAACGTGAATTGTCTATAACGCGATGGACAAATTAGTGAATGCTGGACAAGCAGTTGAGAGAGCAATTTCTCTAGTTTATCAGGTGTGATGCCAGTTTAACACGCCTCCCACAATTAGAGTTCAGTGGCCCAAAGACTTTCAAACAAAGTCAGCACAGATTCCAGCATCAGCAATAATTTGCTCCTGGATACTGTGCAGGTCATGGTGAAAGTGTTGATAATTCTGATACTTGAAGGACTTAAAAATTGATTACGAGGCATATTGTATAAGCTCTCTGCACCTAATGCCAGAGATGAGATGCATCCAAGGACACCAAGATAAGATACAATAGAAATTGTGCAGACACTGACCATCATTTTCCAGTCTTTCTCAGATTCAGGATGGTGTCAGAGGAGAGGAGAATTACAAATGTTACACACGTGCTCAAATAAAAGTCAGCCAATCTAACCTCAATGGTGGAGAAGCTTGTCGAAATGTCAAAAATGCTTGGCACAAAATTTATCATTTGGGTAATCTGGCTTAATTAAGAAAGGCCAGTGTTTAAGGGTCTGTTGTCCCAAAATGAAATCTAACAGTTATAATGTTCAAAACAACACAGATCAAAAATGGGCAATCAGCAGTTAGAAAAAAAATATATTTTGCCATCATTTTAAATTCTCACTCAAGCTGGCTGCACTGCTGAAATAAGACCAGTAACATATATTAAAAAAAAGAGCATTTACAAGAAAATGGACTGAACTTTGTTCTGAGGAGTGAATGAATGGCAATTACTATCTATTGGCTTTGGAGTGGCAGATTGCTGTCAGCCAGCTATCTAAAAACATGCAGTATCCTCAAAGGTTGTCCAGGAACTGTGTGAACATTCCAAACAATTACGTATAAACTTAATTAATCACTGAAGAATCATTAATGAGCAGTGCAGAGTCTGATCCTGGAAGTCTCAGTTGGAACATTGAATTCAATATCATATCATATCTGGAAAGTAGAAGTGAAAAAACAGACAGAAAATTTGGATTGAGACACACAGATAAAGGACAAAGAAAGTAAAATGGACAAAAATCTCCCACAGATAAAACAGTAACAGTTTTATATTATAAAGTAACAACTAAAAACAATAGCTAAAAGTTGATTTAATGAAGCTCCTCCTTGTGAAGTTAATTTTCAATGACAAAAATGTTGGTTGATAGTAATTATGACTTTCTACAAGGTTATTCTAAGCCTAGATGGACAAACCTCAAAATGTTTTGCAGAGTTTCATTCACATTATGAATTCCCACCACTCAAAACCAAAAGGTGCACAGAATACTGGGAGAGACAGATAGTACTAGAATATGAAATAGTTAAATATTTGATAGATTCAGAGTAAGGGAGAAGCAATAAAGTCCAAATTAGGGTCATTGTGCAACACATTTATATCCTTCCTTAAATAAGGTGACCAATAATTTCCCTCGTGATAAATGAAATTATTCTATTAGCTTTCCTAATTACTTACAGCACACAGTAACCTCCTGTGATTCATGCACAAGGACACCCACATCCCTTTAAATCTAAGCACTCAGCAATCTTTAACCATTGAAATATTGCACTTTTTAAAAATTATTCCTGCGAAAATTATCAATTTCAAGTTTACCCATAATAAGTTCTATGTTCCACATCTTTTTCCACTCATTTAACTCATCAATATCGCTTTGCGCTCTAAGAACAAATGAATCAGGATCAGGACTAGGCCATTCAACCTCTTGGCAGAAAAGGATAGAAAGTTGGAGGGATGGCTATTTTGATTAAAGACAGCACTACCATGATGGAGAAACTTGATGGCCCAAGGAGGACAGGCACAGAATCTATTTGGCTAGAGCTAAAGGACAAAAAAATACAATTACATTGCTTGACATTGCCCATGTCACCAAGTTGCAAATAGATTACAGTGATGCAAAAATTATAGGCTGCCTTTAAAAAGCCACCAAATAAGTATATTCCCACAAAGGGAAAAAGTAGGACAAACAAATTTGAAGTTACCTAGATGATTAAAGGTTAACTGATAAAGAAAAAAAAAGTGTGCTTATGACAGGCGTCAGGTGGGTAAGACAGCAAGGCGTAGTGAATATAGAAGATTCAGAGGGAACATAAGAAAGCAAATAAAAGCAAAGAAAGAATCAGAGGAGACTGGCACCTCACATAAAATGGAATCTGAAAGAATCCGGAGGCATGTATAGGGGAAGAGTAGGGTCATATGGGGATCCAAAAAGGAATTTAAGCATAAAGCAGGTAACATAGCTGAGATGTTAACAAGAACACTTTGTATCCACATTTATCAAGGAAGTAGATACTGTGTAGAAAACAAAAAATGCTGGAGATCACAGCAGGTCAAGCAGCAGTCATGGAGAGAAAGCAAGCTAACATTTTGAATCTAGTTGACTCTTCAGAGCTGAAGTGATGAAGAGATGAAGAGTCATCTAGACACGAAATGTTGGCTTGCTTTCTCTCCATGGATACTGCCCAACCTGTTGTGATCGCCAGCATTTTTTGTTTTCAGTACAGATTCCAGCATCAGCAATAATTTGCTCCTAGATACTGTGCAGGTCATGGTGAAAGTGTTGATAATTCCGATACTTGAAGGACTTAAAAATTGATTAGGAGGCATATTGTATAAGCTCTCTGTACCTAAAGCCAGAGATGAAATGCATCCAAGAGAAGATACAGTAGAAATTGTGCAGACACTGACCATCATTTTCCAGTCTTTCTCAGATTCAGGATGGTGTCAGAGGAGAGGAAGATTACAAATGTTACACACGTGCTCAAATAAAAGCCAGCCAATCTAACCTCAATGGTGGAGAAGCTTGTCGAAATGTCAAAAATGCTTGGCACAAAATTTATCATTTGGGTAATCTGGCTTAATTAAGAAAGGCCAGTGTTTAAGGGTCTAGGCCCGAAATGTCAGCCTTCCTGCTCCTCTGATGCTGCTTGGCCTGCTGTGTTCATCCAGCTCTACAACTTGTTATCTCAGATTCTCCAGCATCTGCAGTTCCTACTATCTCTGAAACCATCATAAGAATTTACTGAGATAACAAGGCGCGGGGCTGGATGAACACAGCAGGCCAAGCAGCATCATAGGAGAATTTACTAGCTGAGAGATGCTATTTGAATTTCTAAAAAGGACAGACACCACATTCCAATGACCTGAAATCACAGTCAAAGCTGGCTGAGCGTTATATCATTGTACTTTCTGCATTCCAGAGCCATTGAAATGGAGAGAGCCTGACTGCAAAGCCTCACCTGAAATAACTGCCTTGAAAGAGTATGAATGGAACTATCAGCTCTCATTAGCAAAGCATCCACACAACTACCTGGATATCAACTGGATGGAGGCAGACCATTAGGTGTAAGCACTTAATGGGACTTTGCATTTTGAAGAATTTGTCCGGACATCATCAAATCCTGAAAGCCTAGAACAGGAATCCATAGCACCACAGCACATTTCTGGGAACTGAGCAGTGAGAGAAGTTAGGTAACACTGTGTTTAAGCACCTAGTTTCTCTGGAGGCTAGAACAAGCAAATGAGATGCTGAGGAAGCAAGATCCCCATGTGGATTTCTCTCTCTTTCCCTTTATCAAACTTGCGATCTTTGAATTCCGTCTGGTGCCTTTAACTAGGCACGGGTTGGAGACATGGAGACGTTTTAAATTCAGCAGCTGCTGTCCCAACAAACAACAGATAAAGTCTGTCTACGTCTTTAAAATGCCTTGATCAAACCCAGAGGAAAACTGAGTTCAACTTGAAGCCAGTCAAGTCACTCACCTACAAGAGCCCAATGTGCTGTAACTTTTGCTTAATCTTCCACTCTGCAATCTATTTGAGGGTGTATGAACTTCAAGAATGTGAATGTATGGAAGCTGGAGTGCTTTCATTATTTTACTTGGACTGGGTTAAACTCAAGAAAAAGTACAATTTTTTTTCTTTCTAAGAACGCAAAAAAAAACCTCTCATTGCATCTCTTTAGGGCTGAATTCCAATTCAACACAAGTTGTGTTTTTATTGCACGAGGCCTAGTCAGACTTCTCACCATATCATTCTCTGCCTACACCACCCCATGGCATCCTGCTGCCTGATTCTAGCCCCACTTAACTACCTGCCAGTCATAGACTAACTCACCATTCTGCAGATCTGTGCCAGGACCCCAGCATCCCTCATACCCATGCCTCGACTAAAATGCCACTGTGCAACTGGTACCTGTCACCAGCAACATAATGGCACAGCAGCAGAAAGCCATGCTACTCATGGCACATAGCTGGCATGGCTGACACTCTTTTGAACTTTCTTAGCTCTTGCCCGTAACTCTTTAATCTCTTACTCATTAAAAACATTTATCTGCCTTCCACATTGATTATATCTAACGACCAGTCTCTACAGTCTTCTGTGGTAAAGAATTCCAGATTCACTACTCCCTGAGAGAAAAAATTCCTAACAGGATGACCCCATATATAATGATTGTGCCCTCTGGTCTTAGACTCTCCCAAAAGGGAAAATAGCCTTTCCGTATCTACTGTTAAGTCCCCTAAGTATCTTGTCTGTTTCATTAAGATCATCTCTCATTCTTCTAAACTCCAATAAGTACAAGCCAATTTGCATTCCATGTTACCTGCTGAACTTGGATGCTAGTTATTTGTGATTTGTATAAAAGGACTCCCAAATCTCTGTGCTGCAGACTTCTGCGATCTTTCTCCTTTCAAAATAATATTCAGCTACTCTATTCTTCCTGCCAACATGCATAATCTTACACCCTCCAATGTTACATCCAACTACCAAGTTTTTGCCCACTCACTTAACCTATCTATATGCCTCTAAGGACCCTGAGTCATCCTCAACACTTGCCTCCCTACCTACTTTGGTGTCACGCACTAACCTGGATACAGTACATTCATTTCCCTCATCCACGTCATTAATATATGTTGTAAACAATTGTGGGTCTGGCACTGATCCCTATGGCATACCACGAATTACAGGCTGCCATCCTGAAAATGTCCCCTTATAGACTCTTTATTGTATATTATTTAGCCAGTCCTATATCCATGTTAATATACTGCCCCCAATACCATGGGCACTTATTTTACTAAGTAACTTTATGTGCAGTACCTTAACAAATGCCTTTTTGAAATCCAAATACATTACATCTACTGATCCCCCTTTATCTATACAGCCTATTGCCTGTTTAAAGAATTTCAATATATGTGTCAGATATGATTTAGCTTTCGCGAAGGAAAGATGACTGTGCTTTATTATATTACGTAATTCTAAATGTTCTGCCAATGTGTCTTTTATAACATGTCTTTGCTGACAAACACTTGTTCCCACAGTCTGGAAGGCTGAGGTGGTGCAGCAGATCTGCTGTCGGATCTCCTTGTCAGTAGTGGCTTTTCGAGAGAGCTGGCTGCTAAGGTTTGGGAAGTTCTCAACACACTCCACGGTCTATCTTTCAATGTATTTGGGAGGTCAGCCATTCCAATACAACCCATCTTGCACCACAGCACAGGACAGATTTCTATTAACTAGAATTTAAGTTGCACCACTTGTTACTCATATCATTACTCTCTCTGCCAACATGTTAGTTTGCTCTCCAATACACAAGTTGTCAGGCATGGTTATCAACCCACATTCACAACAGTAACTTCTCACAATGTTCACAGAAGGGGTGAGCTCAGTCACAGCCTGGAGAGTTGTTTTAGGATCCACAATAAGACAGAACAGAAAAGACAACATTTACTAAACTCTGGATGGATTTCTACGATTCCACTTGGGAGGAGGACTCATTCTTTCGTGTGAAAAGTAGATAGCACAGATATTCATACAATTCCGGTTCAAGTAGTCAAGTTTTTCTGGTCAAAAAAAGGGGTCGAATTTTATACAATTATCATTTTGGAGACAGTGGCATCCATCTTCTCCCATATTACCTCGCTATTGCAGATTTACTAGGTCAGAGGTTGTTCCAGTCACTTCACACCCCAAAAGTCACAAAAGAAGCCAAAGGTAGGTGCACAGATATAAGGAGCTCGACAGCTGCTTTCAATGGTTTGCTATTCTGATTCTATTAAGTAGGCTTACATCAAGGTGAGTTTGACTTCAGCAGTGAGTGAATGATAAGTACAAAGGCCTTGGATAGCTTGGTTCAAATTCAGGGGTCGACCTATTCACAACATATGAAAAGTGAATGTGTTTTTTGGCCAAAAAGCAGGGGTTAGTCCTCTTCATGGGATCAATGATTGTTCAAGAAGAGGCAAATCACTAGAGACAATAACAGTAGGATAGTTGAAATCCCCTTTTGGTGCCTCTACTTTTCTTTTAGTTCAATCATTATTTATTAATCTTGTGCAATGTGAATGAAATCATTAAATTAATTAATGAATTAAAAATTTAAAGAAATTAAATGCATAAATTGCACCTTAAAATTCCTTTAATTGCTGTTAAATCAGTTATGTAAATTCTAAAGTCAAGCACATTCTTGATCTGGCACAAGCAAATTGTTCACAAAACACCATCAGATAGCCCAGTTTTATTGGCTGCGTCTAACCATGCCACATCTTTAATTTGGATCAACAATTCCATCTTGGACCAGTTCGGTTTGCTAAACTAAGGCTAATCACTGGCATGCGTACACTGCCATTTGCAACAATCTAATCAAATGTTTTTAATCAAGATAGATATAGATATCTAAATTGTTAATCAAGATAGATATAGATATCTAAATTGCTGTGGTGTTATACTGAATAGATATTAAGGATATTTGACAGTTTCAAATGTGAAGTCATTCAGTTTAGTTAAATTCATTCTCAGAAAAAGACCCATAGTTTCCCAGAATCCTAATACAGGATGTTCTCAAAATGATTTCAGGTACTTTACCCTCACTTATTTCCCTCTCATTCCAATCTTTACTTTTGATAATTAAGGGTTTCCTAACTTCACAGTTAAATTTGCTTTTGGCTAGATTGTGCCCTTGTCCTTTTGCAGCTTAGTTTGAAGTAATCTTGTAGAATTTAATAAGGCTTACAGCTTTTGTATGCAAACACAACAGGCTGGCTGAAAATAAAGTTCATCAACTGCAGGTACAAAAAAAAAACCACACAGGAACAGGTTCTTGTAGTGATAATGAAGACAAAGCTCAAAAAAGACAGGAACAGGTACTAAACTTTCTTGGACGCAAAACATTCAGGAAGGATGGGGGAAAACTGCAGGGAAGAGAGGTACTACAGTGCCGACCAGACAATAATCCCTGTGGGGACATGGACAGAACCTATTTCATTATAATGAAGAAATATGAGAAACACCATTACAAGATTGAGTTTATTCTATATCCAACGAGTGAAAATGACAGAGTGACGCAGAAACTATAGCATTGTAAAAATGTGAATCCCTTTGATTATTCTAATATTGAACGTCACAATCTAATAGTCACAATCTTGCAACTGATACACGAAGACATGACTGCAACTGTGTTGAGTAGAGATAATAAGGTGTGGAGTAGAGATAACAAGGTGTCCAGGCCCGAAACATCAGCTTTCCCACTCCGCTGATGCTGCTTGGCCTGCTGTGTTCATCCAGCTCCACACCTTGTTATCTCAGACTCCAGCATTGGCAGTCTCCACTATGTCTGCGTTGAGTAGAAGCTTGGGAATGGTGCCTTCAGGATTGAGGTCAGTGTCAAGCAAAGTTGTGTGATAGCCTTATGCTATTTACAGTCTGACAGTAACTACGCATTTCACAAAAGACCAATCAGCCATCAATGTCAGTATTAAATGCACAGATAGAAAACTCTTGACCCTTGGCTATTTCTGTGCCAAAACTAAACTGATGACCAATGCTACATGATTTTTTGGATGAGTGGAGTATTGTTGCCCACTCTGCATTTGATTTGTAGGCCATCCTCAATCTCTTCAATTCTGCATTCAATACATTCAGCCTTCCCTTAAACATTGCCAAACCAAAACATCAATCCAGATCTGGTCAAGAAAATATTCCACCTCACACTTCTGTTGAAGGAAATATTTTGGAATGTGTAGAACACTTTCCAATACCTTGGCAGCCACCTCTCTGAGGCCACAACTCACGAGGAGTTCCATTACTGGATCAGCTGCACCAAGCTAACACTTTGCAAACTATGGCAGCAAGTGTTTGAGAAAAAAGACCTCCACAAGTCCGAGACCTTGGTCTCTGCTCCACGGTCTGCAACTGGATCTTCAAATTCCTGACCCACAGACCGCAATCAATGAGAACAGGAAAAAACACCTCCTCCGTGGTAATCCTCAACACCAGGGCCCTGCATAGGTGTAAATGCAGTTGTTTACTATACTCCATGTACACTCACGACTGTATGGCAAATTCCATCCTGACTCCCATCTACAATCATAGAATCCCTACAGTGTGGAAACAGGCCCTTTGACCAGACAAAGTCCACACCAACACGCAGGGCATCCCATGCAGACCCATACCCCTATCCTTTCCCTGTAAACACACCTAATCTACACATCCCTGAAACACTACAGGAAATTTAGTATCGCCAGTCCACCTAGCCTGCACATCTTTGGTCTGTGGGAGGAAACCCGAGCACCTGGAGGAAACCCATGCAGACATGGGGAGAACGTGCAAACTCCACGGAGGTGGTTGCCCGAGGGCGAAATTGAACACAGGTCCCTGATGCTGTGAGGTAGCAGTGCTAACTACTGAGTCACCGTGCCACCCCTTGTTTTCTATAACTGAAGCCCTTTCCACACTCTTCCATGGTGAGGGTATCTTGGTGTCCCTCCTGGTTGGTTATCAATTGAAAATTTAAACAAATACAGAACACGGGTACAATTCTCCCTGTTGTGAATAAGAGTATTGTTTTATTTTGTAACTCTGTAACTGCTTAAAGCTGTTTCCACAGTCAGTTCACTGGAACACTCACTCAGTCAAGTTTGCTGACGACACTACCATTGTAGGCTGGATCTCAAAGAATGACGAGACAGAGTACAGCAAAAAGATAGAGTGCTTGCTGGCACTGTGTAAAAATAATAATCTATCAATCGACATCAGCAAAACAAAAGAGCTGGTCGTTGACTTCAGGAAGCAAGGTGGAGGGCGCACCGCTGTCTACATCAATGGAGCTGAGGTGGAGATGGTCAAGAGTATCAAGTTCCTAGGAGTGACGATCGCCAACAATTTGTCCCAGTCCACCCATGTTGACGCGATGGTCAAGAAAGCACAATAACGACTCTACTTCCTCTAGAGGCTAATGAAATTTGGCATGTCCATAAAGACACTTACCAATTTTTATAGATGCACTGTAGAAAGCATTCAATCTGGATACATCACTGCTTGGTACTTGGCAACTGCTCTGCCCAGGACCAGAAGAAAGTACAGAGAGTTGCGAACACAGCCCACTCCATCAAGCAAGCTAACCTTCCATCCATTGATTCCATGTATACTTCTTGCTACCTTGGGAAGGCAACCGGTGTAGTCAAAGTTCCCTCCCACCCCAGTTATAACCTCTTCCATTGGGCAGAAGATACAAAAGCTTAAACACACATACCAAAGATTGAAGAACAGCTTCTTCCCTGCTGTAATTAGACTTCTGAACAGACCTCTCAAATTATAAATTTAATGTTGATCTTACTCTCTCTGTGTGCCTTCGCTACAGCCGTAACATTGTATTCCTTGCTCTGTCCTATTATACTAATGCACTTTATATGTTATGATCTGCCTGTATTGCATGTCAAGCAAAACTTTTCACTGTACCTAGATACATGACAATAATAAATCAAATTTTAAAAAAATCAACATCTGTCCTAGTGTACAAAGTAAAAATGTCGTCACCATGCAGTATTGCCGTGAGACATAAACTGTCTATTATTGACACGTAAGAGGTTGGAGAAATTGCAGCAGAAATATCTCTGCAATGAATGAGGGGACTGTTGAACAAAAGCTAGTCTTTCATTAAACTGTTTTCAGAAACATGCAGACAAATCTCCAGCAAAATCAAATGTGATGAGCTGGTCATTGTGTCCGGTTGATCAAATGTCATCCTCCACCCGATCCACCCAATTCTCAAATTGCCAATGTTCCAGTGGAGAACAATGTTAAGTGCTCCAAAGACATGCCAACATTCTCTTGGAAGTGCAGCATCATTGACACTTATGACTGAGAGGAGCTTCTTACCAATTGCTCAAAAATGACAACAACTTGTCCATCAGGCACCATTACGTGTGGAGTCCCAATGTCTTAATGATGAAGCAGAGCGGTGACTGAGAAGGAAGGAAAAAGAACACACAAAGAACAAGAGCAGGCCACCCAGCCCGTCAATACTGTTCCAACGTTCAATAGGATCTGGCAAATCTGATTTTAACCCCAATTCTACATTCCTGCATATCCTCCAATAATCTTTCATCCCCTTGGTAATTAAGAATCTATCAACCTTGTCTTAAAAACACTTCAAGATTCTGCATTCAGTGCCTTTTGATGAAGGGAATTCTAAACACTCATAACCGCCAGAGAAAAAATATTTGCTCATAACTGCCTTAAGCAAATCTTGCACTCAGGATCCCACAACGTGCCCAACATGCCCAAAGATATGCACAATGAGAATGTCTGTTCTGTCACATGAAATTCATGGCAGAAAAGTTTACCTTGAGTAGATGTTGTCCTCAAAATGAGGGGTTGATCATGACAGAGTAGTAGTGTAAACAGAGGGGAAAGAGTTTCTTAAGGGTGCTGAAAAGTTCAATATTTTTCTGGCCCAATAAGGAAGAATATAGTACTGGATTGATTCTACCTGCACAGACATGACAGGCCAAATAGTTTCCGGCTGTGCAGCAATTGTTCTACAATTCTAAGGGAAATGAATGAAATGGGTCAACAAGATCAAGCCTCAGTAGGGGGGACATCTAGGTACAGTGATCATACTATAATGTTTAGGTTAGCTATAAAAAGGGACAAGGAACTATCTAAAGCAAAAATACCAGTTCCATTGGACTGAAAACAGAACTGTCCCAAGTAAGCAGAGTCATACAGCATGGAAACAGATCCTTTGGTCCAACCAGCCCATGCCAACCATAATCCCAAAATAAACTAGTCCTACCTGCCTGCGCTTGGCCAATATCCAACCAAACATTTGTTATTCATGTACTTATCTGAATATTTTTTAAATGTTGTAACTGTACCCGCATCCACCACTTCCTCCGGAAGTTCATTTCACACATGAACCACTCTGTAAAAAAGCTGCCCTTCATGTCTTTTTAAAATCTTTCTCGTCTCACCTCAAAAATATGCCCCCTAGTCTTGAAATCTCCAACCCTAGGGAAAAGACACCTGTCACTCACTTTGCCTATGCCCCTTATGATTTTATAAACTCTATAAAGGTCTCCCCTCAACCTAAGCTCCAATGAAAAATGTCCCAGCATATCCAGCCTCTTCTTAAAACCCTCCATTCCCGGCAATATCCTAGTAAAGCGTATCTGAACCGTCTCCAGCTTAATAATATACTTACTGTGACAGGATGACCAGAACTGGACACACTACTCCAGATGAGGCCTTACCACATCCTGTACAACCTCAATATGACATCCCAACTCCTATGTTCAAAGGTCTGAGCAATGAAGACAAAAGTGCTAAACACCTTAACTACCTTGTCTACATGTGATGGAAACTTCAAAGAATTATCTACCTGAACCCCTAAGTCTCTCTGTTCTACACCTCTACTCAAGGCTCTACTTTTAATTGTATAAGTCATTATTTTCCATTCAGAAATCAAAAATTGGCAGGAAAAAAAATCTCATACTAATAGGTTAACTTTAAAGAGAATTCAAATACAACTGAGGGGAGGTAGCCATCCAAAGCTAGCATTCCCATGACAGATACAGCATAAATGACCCTGTCAAAAAGGCTGCATGACAGAAAGGTTAGTACAAATGAGAATTGGGCTGAATATAGAAAATTCAGGTGCGAAGTGAAAAAAGAAATGAGAAACACAAACGGAATGGGAGAAAAGACTGCCAGCTGACAAAGTGGAACCCATAACTCTTTTACAGGCAAATACCAAGTAAAAGGCTGTTAGTAGGAGGTGGCATGGGCTAATTAAGAACCAAAAAGGGGATCCATGCAAGAAAGCTAAGGACAAGACTGAGAAATTCAATGAATACTTTGCACATGCCTTTATCAAGGAAAAGATGCTACCAAAGACACAACAAAAGAGAAGTTTGGTAAGACACAGGATAGGCTAAAAATTGTTAAAAAGTGGATGGGCAGTATTTAAAGTTGGTAAGTCACAAGAGCAGATAGGATGCATTAGAGGATGCAGAGGGAAATGAGGATGGAAGTTGCAGTCATACTGACCACGATTTTTCAATCCTTCTGAGATATGGTGATGGCGTCAGAAAACTAGAGATTTGAAGATCTTCCATCTTTCACCAAAAGAAAGGTAAAAAGTTAAGCGCAGTAATTGCAAGTAAGTAAATTTAACCTCAGTGGTGGAAAGCCTTTAGAAGCAATAATCCGGAACAAAATTCAGTCACTTGGACGACTGTGGGTTAATTAAGGAATGTTATCAGGGATCTATTAAAAGCTAGTTGTGTTTAGTTAACACGATTGAGTGTTTGTGATAAGGTAATAAAGACATTTCAGATGGTATGGATATTTTCTAATCAACCTGTTCAGAGATGTTCTGACTTAACTGTGGAGCAGATGGGACTTGAACCCAGGCCTTCTGGCTCAGGGGTAGGGACACTACCATTGCACCACAAGAGCCCTTAGTGAACCAGAAAGGCACATGCTAATTCTGCTAAAAGCCAGAACTGAACCAAGGACCTGTAGATCTTCAGTTTAACACTCTCCCAACTGAGCAATACAGACTTCCGAAAGATGTTTGATATGTACAACATTACAGATTTTCCAATGAAGTGAAAGCCCATGAAATAAAAAAGGACAGTGGATACAAAGTTGCCTAATTAACACGAAGCAGAGTCGTTGTGAAAGTTTTTTTTTAGACTGGAGGAAAACATACAGTGGGGACGCTGAGGCGTTACCAGGATTAAGGCTTTTCTTGTTCCATGTCAATAACCTCGACTTGGGTGTACAAGGTCTCATTTCAATATTTGCAGTTGACACAAAACTTAGAAGTACTGTGAAGAGGACAGTGATAAGACTTCAAGAGATCACAGGCTGGTGCAATAAGTGGACACAGCAGACAGAATTTAAAGCAGACAAGAATGAAATGGAACATTTAGAAGAGGCAATATGTACCAAAGAATACTATTGTAAAGGAGATGCAGGAACAAACAGACCTGAAGGCATAAATGCAAAAAAACAGTAAAGATGCAGGGTAGGTTGCGAAAATTGTTAATAAAGCACATCAGATTACAGGCTTTACTCTTTGAGGAACAGAACATGAAAACAATGAAGTTATGATGAAAATTTATCAAACACTGGTTCAGTTTCAGCTAGCATAGCATCATCATTCTGGGAAGGATCTAAAGGCTTTAAAGAGACTGTATAAAACATATGCAAGAATGGTTTCTAGGATGAGGAATATGGCTGTGGCTGTGACTGTGGTGCAGACAGATACAATTATAGATAGCGAAAGGGAATAGGATCAACACCCAATCAGAAAAAATAGCTTGCAGGGCTTTCGTACAAATGGTGTTGCTTACGTGGACACAGCAGGCTGAATAGCACCCTACTGTGTTGTAATTATTCCATGATTGTATCGATCTTTTCCACAGAATTTATAATCTTTGTAAGGTATTCTCAGTTACAGCTGAAAATCTAGTTCCTTCAATATTTCATCCTAAAACCGTCTTCTGAGGTTTGGGATCAGTGCTGGCTGTTTTGCTAGTGATCGTGGAAATTTTAAGGAAGTGAGCATTTCAATAAGTTTTCTTTCAAGAGATCAGTGTGGGTAAATCTGATGCATATTGTGAGACTGAAACATGCACAGCAAGAATTTACATTTTTACTATCTTTAACAGAATAAAATATCCCATGAAAGAACTGTGGAGTACCATACAGCCCAAGGGCCAACAGTAGGAGATTGATGCCAACTATCCTGTGCTTTTTTTTGCAAAAATGTACTTTATTCATAGAAGGAAATCTTTATGTACATACACAGTTAATGAAGCCGTTCACATCTTTACATTGGGGTTTGCCTTTCTCTGTATTCACAATTAAACTATAGGCATTTAGCTGAGGCATCAGCAGGGTCTGGTTACTGAATGGACCCCCTGTTATACTTTGGCAGAAGGACTTTACACGGTGGTCTTTCCCCCCCTGTGACTTGACAGCAGCTGCCCCAAGTTTTAGTGCATCTGTCAGCACATAGTCCTAGGCCTTGGAATGTGCCAGTATGTAACACTCATTTGGGGTCAACTCTTTCAACTAGAAGACCAGCAAGGTTCAGGCAGACCAAAGAGCGTCTTTCACAGAGTTGATGGTCCTCCAAGTGCAGTTGATGTTTGTCTCGGTGCGCGTCCCAGGGGTCAGACTGTAGACCACAGGGTCCCGCATCACGGAGCTACTCGGGACGAACCTCGACAAAAACGCCTGCATTTCTCTCCAGACTTCCTTTGCGAAGGCACATCCCAGAAGGAGGAATGTGACAGTCTCGTCCCCTCCGCAGCAGCTTCGGGGGCAGCATGCGGTGGCACAGAGAGTCCGGGCATGCATGAAGGGTTTCACAGGCAGTGCCCTTCTCACCACCAGCTAAGCTACATCCTGGCGCTTGTTCAGAAAGTTCTGGTGAAGAGGCATTCCACCAAATGACTTTGACAGACTACTCAGGGAACCACGCGACAAGATCCACCCTCTCCTTTTCCTGAGGGGTCTTGAGGATACTACGTGCTGACCACTGCCTGATGGACTTGCGGTCAAAGGTGTTTCTCTTTGCAAATTTCTTGACAAGGACAGATGATACGTAACGGTCCAACTACTTGGAGCATTCCATGGCAACAAGGCCGAGCCTATCCTTCACAACACTGGAGACAGGCAGAACCTCAGTATGTAGTGACACTTGGTATTTGTGTACCGAGGGTCTGTGCACAGCTTGATGCAGTTATACACAAAGGTGGCCATCAGGGCGAAGGTAGCATTGGGTATGTTTCCTCACTTTGTCCTGTTCTTTACACATAATGTCCCTTCAGCCTTGATCCATCTTTGACCTCCAAATGAAGTGAAAGATGGCCTGGGTGACTGCAGCGGCGTAGGTTTGGGGAATAGGCCATGACAACAACACAGAGTACCTCGCAACTGATGACCAGGTTTTTAGCCGCAACGGAGAGGGGCTGTCATTCCCATCTGCCTAGTCACTTTTGTGACAGACTCCTCCCAGTTTTGGTGGACACCCCAGCCTCTCCAAACCAGATACCCGCACCTCAGGTAGTCTGCGATAACAAGGTGTAGAGCTGGATGAACACAGCAGGCCAAGCAGCATCAGAGGAGCAAGAAGGCTGACGTTTCGGGCCCAGATCCTTCTTCAGACGTCAGCATTCCTGCTCCTCTGATGCTGCTTGGCCTGCTGCGTTCATCCAGCTCTACACCTTGTTATCTCAGGTTCTCCAGCACCTGCAGTTCCTACTACCTCAGGTAGTCTGTTCTGATGGTGAAGGGGATAAAAGATTGGTCAGCTCAGTTCCCAAAGAGCATGGCTCTGCACTTCCCTTAATTTACCTTGGCACCCAAGGCCAGTTCAAACTGGTCACAGATGCTCACGAGTTTGTGCACTGACAGCGGATCCAAGCAGAAATCGGCCACATCATTCATGTACAGGGAGGCTTTGACCTGCAGGCCTCTGCTGCCTGGAATAAACACCCCATCTCAGGCTCGCATCCTTCCTGGTGGACTCGACGAAAGCTCTATACAACACACCAACAAGGCAGGGGAGAGTGAGCAGCCCTGCCTGACTCCAGATTTGAGTGGGAAGCTTCCTGATTCCCACCCAGTGACTGAGACTGTGCTAATGATGTTGGTGTAGAGCAGTCCAATTGCAGATTCCCTCCCCAAAGCCCATTTCAGAGATAACACATGTCATGTACGTGTACGATATCCTGTCGAAGGCTTTCTCCTGGTCCAGGCTGATGAGGCAGGTGTCCACCCCCCTGCCCTGCACATGGATGATTATCTCTCTGAGGAGCACGACGCTCTCAGCAACTTCCTGCTCAGTAAAGCACAGGCTTGGTGGGAGTGAATTACTGATTCCAGAGCAGACCTGACCCGGTTGGCAATGACCTTAGACAGGATTTTGTAATCCACATTCAACAGTGAAATTGGTCGCCAGTTTTACTTTCCTCCCTCTCCTCCTTCTGCTTGTAGATGAGGGTGATGATACTTCTGCTCACGGATTCGCACATAATACCTGCCAGAAGCATATTGCCATACACCTCCAGCAGGTCCTGGCCAATCGAGTCCTGCAGAGCAGAATACAACTCAGCCAGTAAGCCACCACTTCCAGGAGTTTTCTTCTTTTCAAAGGACTCAAGGGCCTTCGTCAGCTTGTCCAGCCCCTCCCACGTGCTGTCATCTAAGTCCTCCATGATAGAGGACAGGAACGACTGGGAGGCTGTGCTATCAGTGGGCTTCATGTCATATAGATTGGCATAGAAGGATTTGCTGATCCTCAGGATGTCAGACTGAGATGAAATTACCCAGCCATCTGCTTCCTTCAGGCTGCTGAGCATAGAGCTCTCCTTGTGCATCTTCTGGAAAAAGGAATGCGAGCACAGAGCAGACCCTGGACCGGAAGATTATCTTTGAGGCCTCTGAGGCAAATAGCGAAACTTCTTGGCTCTTCACCTCCTGAAGATCCTCCGTGACATTGTACCCCATCATCTGCAACAGAGGTAGGTTCTGTATACTTTTCTAGAGTTTTGACAGTTTTCCCCTCTCTTGCCTTCTGAACACCTTTGAGAATAAAAGGACCACTTGATCCTCCTTTTGACTGTTTCCCATCAGGCCCTTGGAAACTCAAAGGGGGCTTTCATGGTTCTCCAACCTGTGTAATTCCTTTTGATCTGCTCAATGTTTTCAAGTTTAGCTCCTATATTACTTTGCCAGCCCGCTGGTCATTCTGTAGGTAACAGCCGGATAGCAGGAGACAGTGGTCAGAGAAGGACACCAGCTTGATGCTGGTGGATCTGACTGAGAACACTCAGGGCACAAACTGGAAATCTACCCTTGAGCAGATAGACCTGCCTGGCCGCAACCGGGTGTATCCACACTGCGCTCCTTCTACAGGGGTGCTGAAGATGTTGGTGCAGCTTGGTGTCTTTAACCGTTTCCATCAGGAATCTGTACTAACCGCAACCCCCCCAAACGCGATCGTCCATCTGCATTGATGGTGCAGTTGAAGTCTCCGGCCAGAACGACCGGCCTGGGACGTAGCCAGCGGCAGTGGGAGCTGCTGCAAGACGACCAACCGCTCACTCTTTACTGCTGGGTCGTGCACGGTAATTAGTTTTATGGGAGCATTAACTGTGGAGATGGTGAAACTGCCTCCTCGCAGCAGACCACGCCAGAGGAGCGGCAATTGTTGCCCCTTGAACAAATCAAATGCCCATGGACCCACAAGCTCAACCATTTCCTGGAGCTGCTGAGGTGTGGTATCCCATACCCTTGCAGAAACAGGAGGTTTGCTTTAATGTGGAAACACATCACGTGGTAGATTTAATGCTACGCACATTAATCCTCGCAATTTTTAAACCCATTTGAGACTTATACAATTATTAAAACCCGAAGTCCAATCACTAGGGGCAGTCCCTGCATCCCCATGGTGTGGGCAAACTGTTTGACCCTCACAGGGCTGAGGTAGCTGTCCAATTCCTCAATGGCATCATTTCCCCGGTCTGGTGTCATTGGGGCCAGGATGAAGCTGAAGCCAGGAACGTCTGGTTCAGATTCTGACTGGGATGCTGTCGTCCCCTGCTGCTTCCACAAAAGCTCACTGCTGCTAGCTGCCTGGAGCTATGGTGTGGAGGGATTCCCCTCCACCCCTCGCCCCTTCATTCCTGACAGTGGAGAGCTGGGTTTCACCAAACCCCTCCTGACATCTGCCATTTTTGGGCGAGGGAGTGCTCCTCTCCTTCGACCGGGATCCTCCTTTTCCGTTGGTGACCGTCCCTCCACAAGTCCTCTTTGTCAGAGGATCTGCTACTATGACCATCGTACAGCTGCCTCTTCCCTTTCCGTTCCTTTGGGAGCCTGGCAATGTTTCCTTTTTTGCTTTTCCTTGATTGTTTTCCACTCCCCCGACTCCTCCATTGACTCTGGATTCTTGAGTGGAGGTGGAGTCTGTTGTGCCACTGTGCTGGCTTCCTCTCTCTCCTTTGCAGCCTGTTCCTCATTCTGTGCGCGCCTCACTTCATTTCTCCTACTGAAAGGTGGCACCGTTCTGTCCTCTTGGTGGTGGGGGGGGGGGCTCACCACCTGAGCATATGTGGCCCCCTGTCTTCGGCCTGGGTCCCCACACAGCTATCCTGTGTTGCAACAGCCTAGGAAGGTGGAACTGTACCTGATGAAAATGAGGTAAAAAAAAAAATCATACGACACCAGGTTATAGTCCAACAGATTTAATTGAAGAGGCAAACATTCTGAGTCTCGCACCTTCTTCAGGTTTCAGTGAGAGAGATGGCATCGGACACAGAATTTATAAGCAAAAGATCAAAGAGTCGTAGAACTGCTGAGGTGTCGAACAAACCTGAGATGACTGTTAATTCTTTAATGAGAAAGTGCGCGCACACACATATAAATCTATGGGTTGAATTTGCATCGCAGATTTGTAATAAAAGATACATTCTATTTTATTCAAAGTGCACACAATTTGTAGACAGTCAATGTTGCATTTTATAAATTCCCACTTTGGAAATAAAACCAGGCTGACTCCAAGTTGATACACAGCCAGACACTAAAGAAGGCCTCACACCTAAAATGCATTGTCTGATCTGGGATGTCACCTCTGGTATACTGAGGGAACTGATTAAACCTCGGGACAGTAATTGAAAGAAATTCAGAAATTTGCATATTAATCCTTTCTAACTGATTAAAGATTTAACAGCCATCTTAGGTTTGTTCAATATCACATCAGATCTACGACCCTTTGATCGTTTGCTTATAAATTCAGTGTCTGATGCCACCTCAGGTGTCACTGACACCTGAAAGAGGAGTGAGACTCAGAAAGCTGTGTCTTCAAATAAATCTGTTAGACTATAACTTGGTGTCATGTGATTTTTGATCTTGTCCACCCAAGTCCAACACCGGCACCTCCACATCACGATCAAAATGAAGTCGTGGAGAAGATTGGGAGTCAGGGGAACCATATTCTAGTGACAGTCACCTGTCAATATAGATCTTGAGTATGGCTCAGCAGAGAGATCACCATTGAAGCTTTTCATCTTGCACACATCAAGACAGGTGCAGGAACACAGATTCTCAAAGGGAACAATAATTTACACTGCACGAATGGAAAGAGTTAGCTCCAAAGATTTTGTACAAATTCAAAAAAGCGAGTCAACGCTGGATCCATTTTTTCTCATATCTATAAACATTATTGCAAAATTCCACCTTTTTTGGTGATCAGTTCTGGTAGAATTTGAACTTGTTTATAAGGGGTCCAGTACACTTGCCTTTATTGATCAATGCATTGAGCATAGGAGTTAGGAGGTCACTGACAATGTTACCTAGCAGAGTGATGAAAGGTTTGCAACCAAACCCACCAACTTGGCAAGTATATTTACAACCTCATCCACAATCCGAGCTGAAAATGCTCCCGAGAAAGGTCAAATTGTGGCTGTACAGGACGTTTTTGGAATACTGCATTCAATTCTGTCACCCAGCTATAGGAAAGCTGTTGTAAAACTTGTAAGGGTGTAGGAAAGATTTACAAGGATGTTGCCAGGGTTGGAGGATTTGGGAGGATTAGGGAGTGGTTGAATAGGCTAGGGCTATTTCCCTGGAGCGTCGGAGGCTAAAGGGTGACCTTATAGAGGTTTATAAAATTATGAGAGGCATTGCCTTTTTTATTGACCTGATTCAGGGTCCTGCTTCCCGCTTCAGAACAGTCAGCAGTGCCTGGGAACTTGAGGATCTTCATATTAGCAGCTTCAGTCTCTGCAAGAGTTCTATCAAATTCATTTTGGGTTGCCGACTTGTGTGCGAGGTCCTCATTGACCTTGGCAAGTTTCTCTGTTAGAACGTTAATATCATTCTGCAACCTGTACTTCTCTTCCTCTTCTTGTAGAGTTAGTTGACTCAGTTTTTTTGTACACAAACCCTCGAAACATTTAGCCCTCCCTTTGTTGTCATTCTGTAGCACAGCCCCTTGCTGGGACATGGTGACTTTTCTGGTTTGTTAGTTTACATAAGTGACACAAATCAAATCACAATAATCCATTCAAGATTCGGTCCTTGTTATAAAATTTCAGTCACTTGCACCACTAAAGTCACTGACTCTAGAACATCTTATAAGTTTGATCTTTTAGTGAAAAATGGCAAAACTAAAATGAGGTAGTGTGCTGTCAGATGACGGGTTTAGTGATTACCACAAATGTTTCCCGAGCAATGTGCTTCTCCTAATGTATTTCCTCGCCAATGTGCAGGCCTTTTAAATTGCAGGGATGGCAATAGTGACAGAGTGGTTAACTAATCTGTTTACTCGCATCATTTTGACTTCTCTGCGCTTGCAACATCCAACTTCCTCCACCAATCATACCTTGCCCAGTTTCTAGATCGCATCAATCAAGGCTTTAGTGTTGCCTGAAAATGCTCATTTCGACTCAATGTACAGGAGGACAAAACATTTTCACCTACATCCATTTTATTTATTGAGAGCTAATCATGATGCTATTTGTATTGGGAGTTGGAACATTCTAGTTGTGATTGAAGTGGACAGACACTGGTATCTGCCACTCTTTTCTCCTCCTTTTAAAAAAAATTAACCTTTTTTTTCCGAATCAACCTGTTCAGAGATGTTATTACATACTTCTGGAACAGATGGGACTTGAACCCGGGCCTCCTGGTCCAGAGGCAGGGACACTACCATTGCACAAGAGGGCCCCATTTTAATAATCTATTTATAGACTGTTAATACGTTTTATGCCTCTTCATAGAGGCAGTCAGCATATCTATACTCCTGACCTCTATTGTTTTCACACGACCAGTAATTACCTTTCCTGTCTGACTTAAGAAGGAAGTGTGATAACCTTGAACAAAGGCTAACTACTACCAAATAAATGTCAACTAAAGCTTTAAGAAGCAAAACATGTGTGTTACAGTGGCCATTTCCAATTCAAAACCTGCTTTAGAGTGTCTTCAACCGATAAGAAGCAAAGGTCATCCATGGCCTCCCATCAGCTAGATGTATTAAGCATTATCTCAGGTTAAACAAATGAGGAAAGTGGCCGCGAAGTCTTGAATACCACTTTTCTGTTCTATAGTCTTCAGATCAATCAGGTGGAACACATTCCTCTGGAAGCTAGGCCCCAACTTGTGGTAGATTTTCTCTCTGACTACAAAAACTAAGCAGTGGCATCAGTAATTGTAAATTACTGTCATGGCCTCTCATCATGGAGTCAAGTTTGAATGTTGACAGACAAGCTCACCCCTAAAAACCAGAAATGCATTTTCACAACTCCTGGGCTGTGTGGGCTCTCATCCAACATCCATATGCACTAACTTCCCGCAGAATCAGTGATAGCGATACCAGCCTAGTTAATTTTGAGTTCTGGATCTTAAAGAGCTAAGGTGGTGCCTCAGATTTGTCTTAGCCGAGACCAGTTATTTGAACACCCATTGGAGCTTGGACTTGGAAAGGTCTTGCGGCAGAGTGGTAGTGCCCCTACCTCTGAGCCAGAAGGTCCAGGTTCAAGTCTCATTTGCCTTTAAGGTGCGTCACAGCATGTCCAAACAGGTTGATTGAAAATAACTAGTGAGTACTCTTGGCTTATTGACCCATATGATGAAACTCCATAACTGACAATGATTTTAAAATCTATACCACTGGGTACATGCTAGGAGACAGACCCAAACTCCTAAAGGTCAAACAAAATCTGTCAATACAGCTGGACCTAAGTATAGCTGAGATAGTCGCCCCCACTTTGTTACCAAAAATATTTATATTTCCTTTCAAACAATATTATTTCTTGCAAAAGTTGCAAAATCATTATTCAGATTAACATTTGATTCTTGAAAGAGGGAGAAGAGCAATTAGTGAAAACAACAAATTCTGGAAATCACAGCGGGTCCAAACAGGTTGATTAAAAATAACTAGTGAGTACAGCATCCATGGAGAGAGCAAGCTAACGTTGAGTCGAGATGACTCTTCATCAGAGCTGTTGTTTCCAGTGCAGATTCCAGCATTTGCTGTAATTTGCTTCTAAGAAGAGCAACTGGCATTTCTTGAAGCAGCAAACCTGTTATAAAACAGGATATGCTTATGAATGCTTACATATATTCACTGGAACTGTGACAAACCATGTCGCACAATAATAATGTAATTTCAAACTTGGTCTGTCTGACACGTATTGAGTTTTATAACACTCTTTAAAAATGTGACTCATGGGATATCGATGCTACATTTTTCCCTATTTCTAATCTCTTTAAGAATGTTGCAGGGAGCCACTTTCTAGAACCTCTGTCATCAATAAGGTGTAAGCGCCCAATGCCAAGATCTTAACCCAGCGACGATGAAGGGTGATATATTTCCAAATCAGGATTTTGTGTAACTTGGAGGGGGATCTTGCAGGGTGCTCTCAATCACTTGCTACCCTTGTTCTTTAGATAGTAGAGGTCATGTTTGGAAGATGCTGCCAGAAAAGCCTTGGCAAGTTGCTGCAGTGCTGCTTGGAGATGGCACACATTGCTGCTACTGTGCACTGGTGGTAGAGAGAATGCACGTTTAAATCAAGAGTTAGCTACTTCGTGCTGGACAGTGTTGAACTTGAGAAAACCCAGAAACTATAGAATGCTCAGCCTCTAACCTCTTCTCGAAGTCATAGTATTTATGTGGTCTATTCAGTTACATTTTTTGGTTGCTATCTTGTTTGGGAAAAGGCTGAATTGAGGCCTTAAGCAGAGTGGGCCTAACAGAATGCGCATCAATGAATAGCCAGATGCTGTTTAAGTGCTGATTACTGCTAAGTGCCATTTGATAGTACGGTGGGCAATGTGTTGCATCATTACGCTGATAGCCAAGAGTCAACTGGAGTTGGCTGGAATGGATTGGTCTTGCTTTTTGTGGAAAAGACATAACAAGGCAACTTTCCACTATATTACATAGACACCAGTGTTGTAATTTAAATGTAGTGGATTGGATGGTGATGTGGCTAGTTCTTCAGTTTAATTCCTCAGTAGGGCAGCTGGGATGTTGTGAGAGCTCATTGCCTTTGCTGTACTCAGTGCCTCCAAATAATTTCTTAAACTCATTTGGAGTAAATCAGAGTTACTGAAGGGTGGCATCTGTGACACTGGAGACTTTAGCAGAAGAGCAAGATGGACCATTCATTTAGCATTTCTGGCCGAAACTAATTATAAGTGCTTCAGCCTTGTATTTTACACTCATTACGAGCTCCAACATCATTAAGGATGGTATTAAGCTCGAGGGGCTGAATGGCATTCTCCTATTTCTGTATTCTTAAAAAATGCATATATTCCATAAATACAAGTGCTCCTGCCTTGGAGAGCTGCAGGCTAACTAGATTGACTGGCAGCTCTGTAGACCAGTAATGCCACTGGGTACACAGCTGGGACAAGAAACAGTCCGTAGATATCTCCAGAGTCGACAGAAGTGACTGGGCAGCTTGAGTTAGTGCAGAGGGCCAGGTTCAAGAGGCTGGGATATTAAAGATAGATTGGTGACTTTCAGCAGGTATGCTATTTGTACACTATAAGGACCTCAAATTAGGCTTAATGCCTTTCCCAACACAAATCCAAAATCTGCTGCACTTCCCACATGGTGTGGGCTTCTCCCCACTGTGGTTAAATACTGCTAGCAGAGGGGTGAGACACTTAAGTAGTTATTAACTGGTCACTTAAGGATCTCAATGGACTACCTGTTGGGCAAATTTCCCAATGCTTATCCCAAATCTGTAAAATTTTCAGACAGGAGTGGGGTGGTTTGGTGGGTAATGGGAATGGCTGTGATGTGCTCTCCAACTCCAAACCAACTCATTTGCAGAATAACATTCCAAACTTTAGTCAAAGTTGATGCTTGGTGCTTTATTCACATGAGAATTTATTGACTTGTGGGGTCATTTCAAAGGGCAAATGAGAGTTAATCACATTACTGTTGGTTTGAAGTTCATACAGGTCAGACCAGATAAAGGACAGTAAATTTCCTTCCTTAAAGATGACTAGTGAATCAGATGGGTTTTTACAACAATCCATTGGGTTTCATGAACACCTTTCCTGAAAACCAGCATATTTCATACATTGTCACCACAGTTGTCATTGTGGGTTTTCAACTCAGGTTGTCAGATCATTCGGCCAGACCTCTGACTTACTCGTCTCTGAAACTACACCCGATAATGAACGTTTAGATCCGTCATTGGTAATAGCTGGATCTACAATAACACCGGCAGGGCCGACATCACAATTTTAATAATCTGAATCAGCAACAAGTACTACATGGAGGTATATTGTAAGTACTGGTTTCTGCTACCTTTCCTGTGATGTATTGATAGCAACGCCCTAAACAGACCTGGCAATTAAAGTTAACTGTCATTAGCAAACAGAGCTTTAAACTCTTTTAGTGACTTGGAAAAGCATGGTGGATGCGTGCCATGATATAACCTTGGACAAGACAGATAGTAAGAACTGCCAATGCTGGAGTCTGAGATAACACATTGTGGAGCTGGAGGAACACAGCAGGCCAGGCAGCGTCAGAGGAGCAGGAAAGCTGACGTTTCGGGTCAGGACCCTTT
>JAHRHZ010000084.1:2565518-2597897 GCA_024137785.1 Ginglymostoma cirratum
GAAGAAGGGTCCCGACCCGAAACGTCAGCTTTCCTACTCCTCTGATGCTGCCTGGCCTACTGTGTTCCTCCAGCTCCACACTGTTTTAACCTTGGCCAAGTTAGATTTCACAGACTCCAGAGGCTCCTGAGATGACACTGGTACCATTTAATTTCAAGTTGAACTGCTTTCTCTTCAAATCATAAGTTTTTTTGTTTCAGTCCAATACAAATCACATTACAAACTGCTTCAGCAACTGTCACCATGCCCTGCAATTTAAAGAGAATGGATGCTGCTGTGAAATACTTCTCCTGGGGACAAATGGAGATAAGTGACATTCTTTGCAGAATTCAGTTTCAATCTCATGTTTATATTTTGTAACAATTTTGGATATGTAATCTGTTTACAAATTGTAAAATCACCAAGAATAACTGTCATGATGAGCTAGTGAGTAAATGTAGTATCCTGGGCAAAACTGGAACTCCAAAGCTCAAAATGTCCTCAGTTGAATATGTAGCATTACAGATGGCACTCAACTATTCTCACTGAAATTGATTGACACATACCTATAGTCTATTCTCATGCTATATTCACAGACAAACTCATTCCTACAAAAAGACATAAAAAGACAAAAATTTAAGCAAATAACCAAAAGAACTCTGATGTTAGAAATCTGAAACAAACAGAAATTGCTGAAAAATCTCAGCAGACCTGGCAGCATCTGTGGAGAGAAATCAGAGTTAATGTTTCAGGTCAAGTGACTCTTCAGAACTGATAGTAACTACGAAAAGGATGGTTTGTATATAGAAGCCCCCCCCCCCCCCGCCCCCCCCCCCCCCCCCCGGGGGGTGGAGAGTGGATGATAGATGGAGACAGAGACCAAAGAGGGAGAAAAACAACTGGACAGACAAAGGAGTGGTAAAGGCCAGTCTGGGGCAATGAATAGCTGCTAATGGGGATTATTTGTGCTGACAACGGGTAGTGTGGTAACAGCCCATGTAATGACAAGGCCTGGTGTGTGGGGGTGGAGGAAATCATGGAGAAAGGTGTTCAAGCCCTAATATTGTTGAACTCAATATTGAGCCCAGAAGGCTGCAGAGTTGTCAAGCAGAAAATGAGGTGCTGTTTATCCAGCTTGTGCTGAACTTCACTGGAGCACTGCAGCAAGCCTGAGACAGAGATGTTGAGTAGAGAACACGGTGGTGTATTGAAATGGCAAGCAACTGGAAGCTCAGAGTCTTTTTTTTTGTGGACAGAACATAGATGTTCTGCAAAACAGTCACCCAGTCCAAGCTTTGTCTCTCCAAAGTAGAGGAGACCACGTTCTGAGCAGCGAATACAGTAGCCTAGACTTAGTGAACTTCATGTAAAGCACTGCCTCACCTGGCAGGTGTCTCTGAACCCTTGGATGCTGAGGACGGAGGACAGATGTCAGATCTTCTGTGGTTGCGGACAGGGCGCCATTATAGATGTTGGGAGTAAAGGAGGAGTGGACCAAGGTGCCCTGTAGGGAACAGTCCTTACGGAAATCTGCCAAAGGAGGGGAGAGAATGTGTGTCTGGTGGCATCCCGCTGAAGGTGATGGAATCCTCTGGATTTGTATGTTGGTGAGATTGTAGATGAGGACAAAAGGGACCCTTTCGCTGTTGTGGGAAAGAAGAAAGAGTGTGAGGGCCGAAGTGTGGGATATGGGTCAGATCCAGCTGAGGGTCCTGTTAACTACGGTACTGAGGAATCCTTGGTTGAGAAAGAAGGTGGACATTTTGGAGGTTCCTTTATCAAAGTTTGCATCATCTGAACAGATGCAATGGAAATGGCAGGACAGGGAGAATGGTATAGAGTCTTTAAAGGAAGCAGGGTATGAGGATGTATAGCCAAGGTAACTGTGGGAATCAGTGAGTTTTAATGGATATTGGAGGCCAGCCTATCTCCAGAAATGGAAACAGAGATGTCAAGGAAGGGAAGGGAGGCGTCAGAGATAGACCAGGTGAAGGTGAGAACGGGGTGGAAATTGGATACAAAATTGATAAACTTTTCCAATTCTGGATGAGTGAGGGGAGCAGCACTGTTGATATCTTCGATATACTGGAGAAAAAGTTTTGGTGGGGGCCTGGAACAAGGAATGTTCTATGTATCTTACAAAGGGACAGGCATAATTGTGGTCCATGTGGGTACCCATGGCCACCCCTTTGACCTGAAGAAAGTGACAGGAGCTAAAAGAGATATTGTTCAGAGTGAGGAAGAGCTTGACCAGGCAGAGGAGGGTGGTGGTGGATGGGAATGGGTTCAGGCCTTTTCTCCAGGAAGAATCAGACAGTGCTGAGACCATTCTGACGAGGGAAGGACATGTGAAGGGATTGCACTTCCATGGTAAAGAGGAGGCAGCTGCAGCACATGAACTGGAAATTGTGAAACTGATATAAAGCGTCACAGGACGCACGAATATAAATGGAAAGGAACTGGACGGGGGAGGGGGAAAAAAAAATCAAGTCGAGGTCACAAGAGGTGAGATCTGTTGGGGAGGAGCAGGCAGAAACACTGGGATTTCCTGGGCAGTCCTGTTTGTGAATTTTGGGAAGGTGCTGAAGGAGCTGTTATTGTCTTGCACACTGACCTCTACATTGCAGAGGCTGAGCGCCAGCTGTCAGATATATCCTCCTATCTCCCCCGACCATGGAAGATCAGACCATTGTGTCCTCAATGGACATTAACCTCATTTCACCTGATGTTTGCCCCTCCACTACCTCCAAGCTCAGTAACCCAACCGTGCACAGCCCGCTTCTACCTCTTTCCCAAAATCCATACTCTCCACAAAGGTCAGTGCTGAATCGACAGGCTGAATGGCCTCTTTCTGCACATTAGGGATTCTATGATAAGATTTACTCAACTTAGAAGATGAGTAAAGGAGGATCCAGATAAGCACTAAGTTGTATGAGCGATCTTCGCCACAATTCATCATGGTGAAAGATCCATTTGGTGGATTTGCTGCCACCATCCTGTTTACTGGTAGGATCTGCTTGGTTTAGTGTCCCAGAGGAAAATCATCTGGTAGTCTAATGAGAAGATCCTTTTGTCTTAAACAAGGTAGAGTTTATTATGGATAACAACAAGGGACAAGTTCCTTTGGTAGGGTAGATATTGTCTTAATAACAATGAGGGAGACCTCCATGCTAGATTTTACTATTTCAAAGTCCAAAATTGTTCCCTGTCCAAGTCTATATATCATTACCGTATTGGGAGGTGCTCAATGCACTCCTCAGCAGTGAAGGGGAGGGCATCACAACTGAGTCAGATTCAGGCTTCATCTGGTCCCTACATTTTTTTGTGGGAAGAGATGGATAGAAATCAGAAAGAGGAATTTTGGCTTGTTTTTAAAGAATGCCCTTTTCAACCCAGGAATGCTGGGACCAGCTGCTCAACATTAACTGCTGACCCAGCTGAGATTAATATGTCAATATTGTCACGGATGCTGAGCTTTATGAGACATCATATTTTGAATTGTACTTTAAATTCAAAGTAAAAAAGAAAATTCCAGATAAACACCTCAGTTCACAGACCTGCCATATAATCCAACAGCATAGGGAAACTTGAATAGAAACTTGGTGATTCATGACAACCGTTGACCCAAAAGCAATAATAGAGAGGAAAATTTGCAATTACTTTAAAAAGCATGTAGGCAGTTTGTTGTACCATCCATTTAAACTCACATTCACCTGTTCATTTGGTGTATCATTTGCCTGATAAATCCTGTTTAATTATGATTAATATTGAAGTAAAAAGTTATGAGAAGTGAAATCTTGTTAGTAATCCTTTCATGGGGAGGACCTTTCAATTTATTCTGTTAATTTGGTTTCAGATCTGCATTGGTATTGGAACAATACTGTGTTACTATGCCCAGTGTAGAACAGAGGCTGCCTTGGGTTAAGCTCTCATCCAAAAGAGGACTATTTAGAAACATACTAATACAGGATATAGCAGGAGGCCATTCGACCCTTTGAGCCTGCTCCGCCATTCTTCACGATCATGGTTGATCGTCCAACTCGACAGCCTAATCCTGCTTTTTCCCCATAACCTTTGATCCCGTTCACCCCAAGTGCTATATCTAGTTGCCTCTTGAATACATTCAATGTTTTGGCATCAACTACTTTCTGTGGTAATGAATTCCACAGCCTCACCACTCTTTTAGGTGAAGAAACGTCTCCTCATCTCCATCCTAAATCATCGCCCCCGAATCCTCATACTGTGACCCCTGGTTCTGGACACACCCACCATCAGGAACATCCTCCCTGCAACAACCTTGTCTAGTCCTGTTAGAATTTTATACGTCTCTATGAGATCCCTCCTCATTTGTCTGAACTCCAACGAAAACAATCCTAACCTAGTCGATCTCTCCCCAATCGTCAGTCCCGCCATCCCCAGAATCAGCCTGGTCAACCTTTGCTGTACTCCCCCGAGAGCAAGAGCATCCTTCCTCCTATCAAAACTGGACACAATATTTTAGGTGTGGCCTCATCAAGGCCCTGCATAACTGCAAAACACATCCCTGCTCCTGTATTCGAAACCTGTCACAATGAAGGCCAACGTACCATTTGCCTTCTTCACTGCCTGCTGCACCTGCATGCTTACCTTCAGTGACTGGTGCACAAGGACACCCAGGTCCCACTGCACACTCCCCTCTCTCAATTTACAGGCATTTCTAACTGAATTCAATAAAAACAATGATGTCCAAACAAGGCAAGGGTGATGGAAGAAAAATCATATTTTAACACAGTGAGTAGTCATGATATGGGACAACTGCCTGGAAATGTAGTGGAGACAGATTCAATTGAGGCATTCAAGAGGGCATTGGATGATTATTTGGATAGAAACAGTGTACAAGGATACAGGGAAAAAGCAGGATATTGGCAACAGGTAATACAGCCAGTGCAGGTACAATGGACTGAATGGCCTCCTTCTGCGCCACAACAATTCAAGGATTCTGTGAACACAAGCAGTAGTTCCCAGAGTAAGTTATACGCCCCTCAAAAACCTGCTTCACCATTAATGATGATAACTGATCTTCACACTCGACTCCATTTAGCCAGCTGATTTCCATATCCACTAATAATTACCAGATGGTGCCATGATAGAAATAACTAGCTCCTGATTTATCAGAATATTTTAAAAAGGATGCAGGAAAAGAAAAGTAAATTTAAGCCAAGAAAGTATTTTCGTAAGTACCACATGCGGCTTCTGCAGCCTCTGCCTACCCCTGCCAGATCTGCTGTCATAGTACACCACACCCATCTGTCCCATGCCACCTTCACACATACAGTACAATACACAACATAATGCAGCACAGGAACAAGCCCTTTGGCCCACCAAGCCTGCGCCAGTTCCTAATCCTTGCTTAGACCCACTACTTATTGCCCACGTGTGGTTTCTATCCCTCTGTTCGCCTCCCATTCGTGTGTCTATCAAGATAAGTCTTAAACATTGCTAACGTGTCTACTTCGACCACCTCCACTGGCAATACGTTCCAGACATCCACCACCCTCCGTGTGAAAAGTCTTCCCTGCACTTCTCCCCTAAACTTTCGTCCTCTCACCCTGAACCTGCACCTTCTTGTAGTTGACCCTTCCATTCTGGGAAAAAGCCACTGACTATCCACCCTATCTATGCTTCTTATAATTTTGTAGACCTTTATCAGCCCGCCCGTCATCCTTTGTCTTTAAAGTGAAAATCCGAGTTTATCCAACCTCTCCTCATAACTAAAACTCTCCAGACCAGGCAACACCCTGATAAACCTTCTCTGCACCCTTTCCAAAGCATCCATGTTCTTCTGGTAGTGTGGTGACCAGAACT
Organism: Ginglymostoma cirratum; assembly: GCA_024137785.1. Taxonomy (NCBI): domain Eukaryota; kingdom Metazoa; phylum Chordata; class Chondrichthyes; order Orectolobiformes; family Ginglymostomatidae; genus Ginglymostoma; species Ginglymostoma cirratum. Next base: position 2,571,342 of record JAHRHZ010000084.1, read on the forward strand.
CTACGCAATATTCCACATGTGGCCTGACTAAAGTTTCATACATCTACAGAACTCTATGGCATTGGTCATTCAATTGTACCTAGGATGATTCTTTTCCTGCTGCCCTCCACTTTGCCCTCCAGAAAAGATCTCTGCAAGCGTTTCAGCTCTGATTAAGTGGCCGAAATACTGACACCTTCTTTTGTGGATGTTACCTTTTAAGAGGTCTTTTTACTCCTGCAATTTCAAGCGTTTCTTATTGTCTTACCATCTTTGTATGGAACTTTCAGCATAGGTTTTAGCATCCATACTTCAAAAAATCCACTTTTTCCCCACTGATCTTTACTTATTGTTCAAGTTTCTGAGGCATACAAGAAAGTAAATACACTGTAGTATCTTCTGAGTTGTTTCCTTGTCACAAGCTTGAATTTTCTTGTTGTTCACACATTCTTCAGTTTCACAAAATTACTCCTGGCTACCTCTATTCTTCTTTTAACATTTGTATCACATCTGCAATCTGTCATTACCATTTTGTTTTGAACAGACAGAATTGCACAGTTCAGTCTTCACTCTAGTTTCATTGAAAGTATTCCTTCTAACACCTTGGGTGTTCCTGCTCGATCTATATTCTCAACCTCAGTACTTTACTTGATCTACAATATTTTGTTGGGCCTTTTCTGATTTTGCAAGCAGCATTGTCATTAGCATACCACAAAATTGTTACGTTCTTACCTCCAATTCCTACCTGTCTAATTCTCTGAATATCTGTTATATGTACAGATTGAATAATTTTGGCAGCAGTACACAGTCTTGTCACACTGTTACCTTGAAACATGTCTGATTGTCCCTCTCCTAGCCTGAGACTCGTTATTCAGTTCACAATATATTCTGGCTAAATCTCACACTTTACAATCAATGCCACATTTCAGCATTAAAAGTATGAAATGCAAAAAAATTTCAGGCCCAATACTATTTTTGCAAGACTTACAACTTTTTGTACTTCTAAAATGGAAAATTAAAGCGCTAACTCTAATGAACAGCAATAAGAGTTCATATTACAAATATACTCAAAGTGTACCGTTACTAAAATAAATTGGAAATCTATCCTACTGAAAAAGCTTTAAAAAAAGGAACAAATAGTAAGATTACATCAAAATATGACAGAACTGCTACATTAATTAGACTGAAAGAAGAGGATGAAGGGAGAACAGAAAACAATAATAGCCTGCGGGTGTACAACTGATGAGGATGGATATAGACAATTCAATACACAACCAATGTTAGATAGCATCTGAAATAAGTTTTTAAATATGACAGAATATGTTATATCAAGAAGATAGAAAGTCTGCTTTAGTAAGGGACAGAACTGCAATACATGTAGAAAAATCCTTTTCCTAGCCTAACGTCTAAAGTATGGATCAGTCAATCCACAGCTGAAAGATATAGCCAAGGGTAATTGTGACCCAGGTGAAGGTGACATTCTTGAGAATACCGGATCCAAGGCAGACTACTGTGCTCATAAACATTAATACCACTATCAGTTACATACTTTTAGAATTATTCCTGTTTTGTCACACAACTGTCTACAAAAAGCTCTTGGGAGTTCACACATGAATGTTACCACTTAAAAAGTATGAAAATTTTGGCTCAATGATAAAATAAGCAACTCACATACATAAACATTATGATAACTGCTTATAAAACACCCAATTAACAGACAAATTTATTTTCCCAACAAGGCTGTACATTTATCCCTTCACCAGCGAGGTTGTAGGAATCCAATATGATAAGGTAAGCACATTTCTTGTTTGCTGTCTCGGTGTAATTTTATCTTATACTGCTGAAAAAGCATATTTTGTCAAAGTTTTTTGTCTTGCATACATTGGGACAATCCACATGAAGTGCTAATTTAAGGGGCAAACAAACATTTGTACTATATGAAAGGACAGTGCTGGCTGCTTGGAAAGTGGACTCAGATTAATAAAAGCATTGCCACAGAGAATGCACCGGTTAACACGATTGACAGTTCACTGTTAGGATTTGTTTAAAAGTTAAATCAGGCAGGTTGACCACGTCTCAGTGCAATGCCTTGAGTAATGACACAGCAAATGGTTGTTGCCGAAATCGTTCAGTTGAAACTCACTTTCCTCTTATGCAGCATAAATGTTGGGTTTCCCATTAAATTGGCATTCTTGCAAATCATTCCGACGTGTGCTAGACAAAAAGCTTTGGCAAAATGTGCTTTTTTTCCAGCAATACTCATAAGTTCCATACAACTAAATTTCATTTACTTTCATCGTAGCAGCATTAATGACTGGGGTATGGCAACCTTCCATAAATTTATTCTTAGAATGTGTGTGTCACTGGCATGGCTGCATTTGTTGCCCATCGTTAGATTCTCAGAAAAGCCGGTGGCGAGTCTTCTTGAACTATCTTTGTCTTTGTGTTGTTGGTGCTCCAATAATGTTAATTAGGGAATTCAAGAGTGTTGGGCCAATGGCAAACCGTATCTAAGTTAGGATGATTGTAACTTAGAAGGGAATTTGGAGGTGGAGACATTCTTAAAGTTTCAACTCTTTTCTTCCTAATAGAAGTTGCAGCCGGAAGAAGTGCTGTAATGTAACTTAAACTTGTTGCAGTTCATCCTATAGGTTGTCAATATTGTAGCTGCAGTGTGTCAGAGATGTCGAGGTTAGGAAAATATTAGGTCCAGTGGTTGGGTTGTCAATTGGTAATCTGTTCTGTCCTGTGTAGAGAAAGGTTGCTCCAAGCTGTTCAGGCAAACGAGTCACTCCTGACTGTGCCTGTAGAAGGTGAGGAGGTACAAGGGATTCAATTTTGCAAACGCCAGTAAATGTTTGTGGAAATTTAACTAGAGTTGAACACTGTAGAATTATCATCAAACCGCTAAGTTCTTGAATTTAGGATAGGTAGAAGGGTTTCGATGATAGAGGATGCAGTAACCTAGTGCTAATGTTACTGGACTAGTAATCCAGAAGCCCAAGCTAATGTTCTGAGGATGTAGGTTTGAAATCCAACATAGCAGATAGTGAAACCTGGCCGAATGGCAATTGTGTAACGATTGTCAATTGACATAAAAACTCATCTGGTTCACGAATGCCTTTTAGGGAATTTTACTGTATCTGGACTCAGACCAAATAATGTGGTTGGATCTTAAGGGACTGCTTGGAGGTTAGGCATGGGCATTGAATACTAGCTGGTGATACTCACATCCAATGAATAAATTTAAAAAAGGCTTAAAAAAATCTTAAAATTCATTAACTTATTGCCCACCCATAATGCCACTTTCTCAAGGGCAACTAAGTTGTTTTCTTGAAATGCTGCAGTCTATTTAGTCTAGACAGACTCACCACATGGTTAGGAGGGAGTTCTTTGATATTGACACAGTGGTTTATTTCCAAGTCGGGATGTTGAGTGGCTTGGAGGAGAACTTGCAGCCATCAGTGTTGCCATTTATCTGCTGTCCTTATCCTTCTAGATGGTGATGGTCATGGGTTTGGAAGATGCTATCTAAGGAATCTCTATGAATTTCTGCAGTGTATCTTGTAGATAGTACACACTGCTGCTACAGAGAGTCTGTTTTGGAGGGACTGAATGTATGTGCACACGGTGCCAAGCAAGTGGGCTGCTTTGTCCTGGATGGTGTCAAGCTTGAGTGTTTTTGGACCTGCAGTTATCTAGGCAGGTGGGGAGACTTTCATCACAGTCTTGATTTATCCCTTGTTGACAGTGGACAAGCTCTGGGGAGTAGGAGTGAGTTATTCACTGCAGTATTCCTAGCCTCTGACTGGCTCTTGTAGGCACAGTATTTAGAAATCTGGTTCAATTGATTTTGGTCAGTGATAATCTCCATGATATTGATTATGGGAGTTTCAGTGACGGTGATGCCATTGAATGTCAAGGGTCAATGGTGAGATTCTATCTTGTTTGAATGGTCATAGGAAATGGTGCTTGGGTGACCCAAACGTTACTTATCACCGGTCAGCCCAAACCTGGATAATGTCCAGATCTTGAGACAACAAGAACTGCAGACGCCGGAGTCAGAGATAACAAAGCATGGAGCTGGAGGAACACAGCAGGCCAGGCAGCATCAGAGGAGCAGGAAAATTGACGTTTTGGGTCGGACCCTACTTCAGAAATGGGGATGGGGAAGGGAGCTCAGAAATAAATAGAGAGAGGAAGGGTGGGGCTGGGGAAGGTAGGTGGGATGGTGATAGGTGAGTGCAGGTAGGCAGCAGTTGGGATTGGTCAGTGAGGTGAGAGTGGTGGATAGGTAGGAGAGAAGATGGACAGGTTGTGACAGGTCAAGGAGGCGGGGATGAGAGGGAGGGTTGGACATGAGATGAGCCGGGGGGTGGTTGTTTTTGAAACTGGTAAAATCCACATTTTGGCCAGCCGGTTGTAGGCTCCCAAGGAGGAATATGAGGTGCTGCTCTTCCAGTTTGCAGGTAGTGTTATTGTGACACTGGAGGAGGCCCAGAATGGACATGTCACACAGGGAGTGGGAGGGGAGTTAAAATGTTTTGCAACTGGGAGGAGTTGTTGTTTGTCACATACAGAGCTCTAACGGTCCTTCAAATAAGAGGACATCTGGGATGTGTGGGAGTGGAACGCCCCATTTTGGGAGCAGATGTGGAGGAGGCGGAGGCATTGGAAGTAGGGGATCACATTCTTGGGTGAGAAGTGGTGTAGTCTAGGTAGCTGCGGGAGTCGGTGGGTTTGAAATAAATGTCGGTTACAAGGCAGTCATCAGAGATAGAAACAGAGAGGTCCAGGAAGGAGAAGGAGGTATTGGAAATTGTCCAGGTGAACTTCAGGTTGGGGTGAAAGGTGTTAGTAAAGTTGATGAACTGCTCAAGCTCCTCGTGAGACCACGAGGCAGCGCCGATACAGTCATCAATGTAGTGGAGGAAGGGGTGGGGGATAGTGCCAGTGTAGCAGCAGAAGAGGGACTGTTGTACGTATCCTACAAAGAAGCAGGCATAGCTTGGGTCCATGCAGATGCCCATGGCCACCCCCTTAGTTTGTATGAAGTGGGAAGAGTTGAAGGAGAAGTTGTTAAGGGTAAGAACGAGTTCAGTCAAGCAGATGAGGGTGTCAGTGGAGGGGGACTGGTTGGGCCTGCGAGAGAGGAAGAAGTGGAGGGCTTTTAGGCCATGCATGTGAAGGATACAAGTGTACAGGGATTGGATGTTCATAGTAAAGGTGAGGCGCTGGGAACCAGGGAATGGAAGTTCTGGAGGAAATGGAGGGCATGGGCAGTGTCCCAGATGTAGGTGGGGAGTTCCTGGACCGGGGGAGAAAACAGAGTCAAGGTAAGTGGAGATGAGTTCAGGAGAGCAGGAGCAGGCAGAGACAATGGGTCAGCCGGGGCGGTCAGGTTTGTGGATTTTGGGAAGGAGATGGAAACAGGTGGTGTGTGGTTGGGGAACAATGAGGTTGGAGGCTGTGGGCAGGAAGTCACCTAAGGTGATAAGGTTATGGATGGTTTGGGAGATGATGTTTTAGTGGTCAGGGTGGGTCATTATCAAGGGGGCGGTAGGATGAGATGTCAGAGACTTGGCGCCTGGCCTCAGTTATGTAAAGGTCAGTGCGCCATACCACAACTGCGCCTCCCTTATCTGCGGGTTTAATGGTGAGGTTAGTTTTGGGTGGAGGGAGCAGAGGACTGCATATTCCGTGGGGGTAGAGGTTGGAGTAAGTGACAGGGGTGGAGAGGTTGAGGCGATCGATGTCATGATGGCAGTTGGAGATGAAGAGGTTGAGGGAGGGTAGGAGGCCTTGGGGCAGTGTCCAGGAGGATGGGTGTGTTGGAGGTGGGAGAAGGGGTCTGTAGACGATGGATTAGACTCCAGGTTAAAGAAATAGGTGCAGAGGTGGCAGAAAAAGTGTTTGACATCCAAAAGCGAAAGGAATTATTGATGTCCAGATCTTGCTGTATTTAGACGTGGACAAGCAGCCAAAAAGAGGTGCATCAAAGATGCTATCCTGAGGAACCTCTGCAGCAATATTCTGCAGCTAAGATTCTTGGCTAAATTTAGCCAGATATGTCAAATCAGGTAGCCATCCTTCATATACTTGTCTGAAGTAGAGCAACTAAGACCTTATTCAATTGTGAAGTGGGTTCAAGAGGCCAAATAGACTATTCCTGCTCCTATTTCTATGTCTGCAAAAGTATATCCAGGAGCCGAAATTGGAAGGGATAGGTGTGCTTGGGGTTGGAACACATTCTAAATACTGTACCATGTATGATGTGGTGAACGGGCAGGCTGGTGGGGCACAGGGTGAAGACAAAATGGAACAGTGATGTCAGGGTAAGGAAGTAGGCTGAGAATAGAAGTGCTGTGAACAAAGGACACTGACTCAAACTTTCCACAGGGAACACTCCAATTTGACCAGATATATGTACACATATCAGGAAAATAGTTTTACTTGAGAAGGAAAAAGATATGAAAGATGTTATTTTTCACTCAAGAGGCAAACACCATTAAACTACAGAAAACACAGAAGGATTTTGACTGAGCAAGGTTATACAAGTTCAAAGAAGTTGACAACTCCACTAGCAATGCATTTACTTATTTCAGTTTTTTTTTAAAAACACCTCAATAGGCTTCAAGTAACTGTGATTCAAAGTCCACGTCTGGAAAAATCGATAGCCTTTTTCTGGAGTTTTCATACACCAGAGTTTAAGATATTCTCAGCTTCATAAAGCCTCTTCAGGGTTTTATCCAAACACCTTCCACCCTTTTTTAAGAGCTTTACATTTCCAACTTCATGCAAGGACTTCTGTAGAATTGACCCAACCTGAAAACAAAGACAAAACTCCCCCCCACCCAAGTTAGAGTGTTTCCCTGACACTTAAAAAAATTCCAGAATTTTCAAACAGTAACTTTGAAGCACAATTACTTACCTTCCTCAGCTGTAAATGTTCCTAATGTAAATAAAGCGAATTAGGTCGAAAAGCTGCTCCCTCAAGCTGTTGTAAAAAGAAATCACCACAACAGCCACGGTGATTTAATCATTAACTCTTCTAACAGAAAAACCAGTGTCATTTTTTCAAAATCCAAACTTATGAGAAATGATATAAAATATACATATGAAACTTACAGTCTACATTACACAGTGCTGTTGTGAGTACCATTTTGTTAAGCGTCCAGTTTCTAAAAACAGAAATAAATTTAGTTCAACAAACAAGAGAAAGCAGATGTCAGAACTATAAAGCCAGATGAAGATTCACCAGAATGAAACAAAAACATAAATTGCTGAAAAAGCTCAGCAGGTCTGGCAGCATCTGTGGACAGAAATCAGAATTAATCTTTCGGGTCCAGTGACCCTTCCTCAGAACCTGTTGCACAGCTTTTTTAAAGCAATTTCTATTTTTGATTCTGATTTCCAGTACCCACTGTTCATCTGGTTTTTATTCATCAGAACGATATGTCGGAAGCAAAAACATAAGAAAGAATAGTAGCCTTAACTACAGACTTTTAATATATCCAATGGACTGGCTCTACAAATCTACAACTAGTCAGGTATACACAAGGCATAATCTCAACGAATCTGCCTGACTGTGCCAATTTTTCAGCTTCTGTTACTGTATTATACTTGAACAGCCTCTATAACCTTGGACATTTGAGTAATTAACTACCCAAGCACCTCGTACGCTACTTCTGATATTAAGTTGCTCCTGATTTGTATTATTAGGATTAATAAAATAACATTATTTCATGTCTTCACACTATTTCACTTGGAAGGAGTGGTCAATAGTTTGAACACGACTTCCTGTTCTCCACAGTTCCGACCACACAGTTCATTTCGTGTAGTCTGCACTTGGGTGATCGTACACGTCAGAAGTTGAATCTTCCGAATCTTTTGGATGCATTCAAGTTCACCCTTACATACTTCAACATCATTCGTGGATACTTGACTGTATCCATTTTTGTTTCCTACGTGCATCATTTTAGTGTGTTAAATGTCATCGGTTATTGAGCTTGCATTTACCGTCCAGATCATTTTATTAGTTCCTAAGAAAAGTCAAGAGAATGGTCATAAGAATACTTTCAGGGAAGCGTTCTTCACAAAGTCATATGAAAAATGATCGACACAGTAATCCTAAAATAACGGTTACGGTTAACCACAACTTTGTTGGAATATAAAGTTAATTTTTTTTGGCTGGGAGGTATTATGGCTATCCCCACTGCTAATCAAAATTATAAAATGAAATGTCCGCTTTAGATTTTGCTCATTTGTTAACTTATAAATAAAAAAAACCTAGACCTTTAGTATAATGATGTAACACATTCACAGAACACTCGACACCGTATAAAAAAAATCTGCGGAACGTGTATATATTGCACCCGCAAACCGAAGATTCCAACATCTGAAATCTGTAAATGCTCTACCTTCAGTTTGTTGCATTTTTAGCGCCGTTGCGGGGCAGCATTCGACGTTACAGAAGACGCTAAAAATGGTAATATATATGTAAAGAAAGAGTGCTATATATTTTCCTTTGTACGCATCCACCGTTTTAGAAGTCTAAACACAGCTGATACCAAAGAGAAAAGGTCTAAGCGGTTGACTTGCTTTAATTTGCAGACGATGTAGAGAGTAGGAGAAAGTTGATGCCGCTCGGAATTTATTTTAATATCATTTTATCCTGCGCGTGGTCTGCAACAAACCTTATGGAGAGAAAACCTTATCCGACAGAATATAAAGGACGAAAGTTGAACATTTACCGTACAGCAGCGCACAAATCTGTATCCTCTGCAAAACATCCACTAAATGAAAACCAGACTACATTTGTAAATCGCATCCTTTGTGTCAGAAGAAGAAACTATTAACAAAACGCTTATTTCATCAAGAAACTGCAACCCGCCGAACGCAGCAACATCTTGACGCTGAGGCACTGGACAGAAACTCTACAGCTCGTATAACTGAGCCCGCTCATGAGCACTTACCCTTCAGCAGTGTTTCAGTAACAAAGCCAAATATGCAATGTGTTCACTGAGTTGGAGGATGGGGGTGTTATTTGCAGCTGGGCTCTGTGATTTCTGCAGCCTAACTGTTTTTCTAATCTCTGCTGTCAGTAGTGGTGATGATGGTCATAAGGATCCATGGTTGGGGGGGGGGCGGGAAGAATTGCGTCTTCGTTCCCTCTCTGATTTCCTTGCAGCTAGCTTCCTGGCAGTGTGATGAAGCTGAATTTCTCTCTCTATCTGGTAATGGTTTGTCTCTATTAGCCCCTGAACCACAACCCCTAACATCATTACCATCAGCGCAAAGGGGGACTAACACCACACACATCCACACAGCAGTTTAGATGGGCCAGAGGCCACTGGAACATGTAGTTCCCATCCACCGCCACCCCCACTTCCCCTCACTGGACTCTCCGTGACATAGGAACTACAACTCCCAGTGGACCTAGCGCGCCAGCGCAAGCGCAGTGTCGACTACGTTTATCACTGTACCGAACTGAATTTTTTTTCTGCGAATTTTGTCTTTTTTTGTGAGAAACGTAACGACCTCTTGTTATTTTGTAGCCTTGCTCCGAAATAGACAGTGAACAAATGCATTTTACTTCAGAAAAATCAAGCCACCACCACCACCCCCCGAGGTCCATTAGAAACTGCGTTAGTTTCAAACACACTAAGCTTATTCTCCTCTTTATGTTAGGCTGGTGAGAAGGAGACAAGTTTCATTTATTGTTGAAGAAGTTCGAAGTGTGTTTACAAAAACATAAACGGTCCAAAGTGTTGTCCCTTGACAAGACAGTGAGTTGAAGCAGCTCCTGAGAGAACCGCGAACCGCTCGACGGTTACGAACCGGTTCTCAGATCGCGCACGAGAGCACCGCAACTGCGAACTGCCCTCCTCCCGCCTGCGCCTGAGGTTGGCGTAATACATCCTACACATGCGCGGTACCCTCCATCCAACGACGGGCGCTGCTCCTCGGGACACTGCGCAAGCGTTATCCAGGAAGGGTGAAAGGTCAACGTCGTGGTGGACCGCTAAGCTGATGTATGTTTGGTGGTTGACTGTGCGTTTGTATTGCCGCAAGATAGGTAAGGTCAGAACGATTGCTGTTATCGGCGGGAATGGGGAAAACCTCTTTATGTTAACCCGTCGTTTCGTAAGAGATGACTTACAGCTACTCATTATACGCAGCTTATGGTTATGTTGCCCGAAACAGCTGTGTGTTTCTTAGAGGCACAAAGTGCACTTATTAGTGGGAGTACTAGCAGTCAGAGGTGACCGTGAAAAGAAGTAAAATTTGTTGGTCAATAAAATGCATATTGTCCCAAGGTCAAAGTAACCAAGTTAAGGGAATGCCCGCACCTTATTGATTGATTGATGTGTCTGTCAGACAGTCGCCAAATATCGAGTAATTCAAGTACTTTCGTATTGTATAATATTTTAGTGGGAGGTCATAGAGGTGTACAGGACAGAAAAAAGCTCTTAGATCCATCTGGCAGTGGCAGATAGACTTTAATTTAGATAAATGTAAGGTTATGGAGTCCTATAGCACAGAGACAGGCCTAAACTGGTACATGCTGACCAAAACGTACATCCACGCTAACTCGATTTCCATGCACTTGGCCATATCCTTCTAAACTTTTCCTATCCGTGTACTTGTCCAAATTCCTTTTAATTGTTGTTAGTGTACCTGCCTCAACCGTTCCTGATGGCAGCTCATTCCATATGTGTACCATGCCCTGTGTAAAAAAAAAGTTACCCCTGAGGTTCCCAGGTATTCTTTTCCCTCTTGCCTTAAACTGATGCCCTCTAGTCCTTGATTCTCCAAACCTGGGATAAGGACTGAGTGCATTCATCCTATCCATGCCTCTCATAATCTTATACACTTCTATAAGATCACCTCCTCGGTGTCTTACGTTGTAAAGAAAATGGTCCTAGCTTGTCCAGCCTCTCACTATAATTCAGTCCCTTGAGTCCCAACATCATCCTTGTAAATTTCTTCTGCACTGTTTCCAGTTTATAGCAAGGTGACCTAAACTGAATATGATACTCCAAGTGTGGCTTCACCAACATCCTGCATAACTTCCCAACTTCAGTACTCAGTGCCCTGACTGATCAAGGCCAGTGTACCAAAAGCCTTCTTCACTGCCCTGTCTACCTGTGACTCCACTTTCAGAGAACTGTGCACCTGAACTCCAAGATCCCTCTGTTCCTCTACACTCCTTAAGCCCTTCCATTCACCATTAAACTCCTACCTTGATTTGACTTTCCAAAATGTGACACCTCACACTTATCTGTAAGTGCATTTGCTAATTCTCGGCCCACTTTCCCTGCTGATCAAGATCCTGCTGCATTTTAGAAAGGCAAATCAGGGCAGGACTTATGCACTTAATGGTAAGGTCTTGGGGAGTGTTGCTGAACAGAGAGACCTTTGAGTGCAGGTTCATAGTTCCTTGAAAGCGGAGTCGCAGATAGATATGATCGTGAAGGCAGCGTTTGATATGCTTGCCTTTATTGGTCAGTACATTGAGTATAGGAGTTGGGAGGTCATGTTGCGGCTATACTGGACATTGGTTCAACTACTTTTGGAGTATTGAATAAAATTCTGGTCTCCCTCCTATAGGAAAATGTTGTGAAACTGGAAAGAACTTAGAAAAGCTTTACGAGGATGTTGCAGGGGCTGGAGGATTTGAACTATTGGGAGAGGGTGAATAGGCTGGGGCTATTTTCCCTGGAATATCGGAGGCTGAGAGGTGACCTTATGGAGGTTTATAAAATCATGAGGGATGTGGATAGGCAAGGTCTTTTCCCTGGAGTGGGAGAGTCCAAAACTAGAGTGCATAGGTTTAAGGCGAGAGGAGAAAGGTATCAAAGGGACCTAAAGGGCAACGTTTTCACTGAGGGTGGTGTATGTATGGAACAAGCTGCCAGAGGAATTGGTGGAGGCTGGTATAATTACAACACTTAAAAGGCACCTGGATGGGTATATGAATAGGCAGGGTTATGGGCCAAATGCTTGCAAATGGGACTAGATTTATTTAGGATATCTGATTGGCATGGACGAGTTGGACTGAAGAGTCTGCTTCTGTGCTGTACATCCCTATGACTCTGAGTCTGCGCTGGTCAAAAACAACTACTAAATTATTATAATCCTATTTTCTGAGACTTTTTTTTGCCATGGTATCACCAGTGTACATCTAAATGTTGTTATGAGGGCCTCTGCATCTACCACCTCTGCAGGCAGCAAGTTCCAGATTCCCACCACACTTCGGGTGAAAATGTTTTTCCTCCCATCCCCTCTAAACTTTCTGCCCTTTATCTTAAACCTATGCCCCCAGTTTTTGATCCTTTCATCAGGGGGAAGGTTTCTTCCTGTCTAGCCTATCTATTCCCTTCATAAATTTATACATCTCAATCATCTCCCTCTTCTGTTCCAAGGAAAACAACCTTAGTCTATCCAAAAATAAAACAAAGATCTGTGGTTACCGGAAATCAGAAACAAAAACATAAATTACTGGCAAAACTCAGCAGGTCTGGCAGATATATGAAGAGAAAGCAGAGTTAATATTTTGGGTTCAATGACCCTTCTTCAGAACTGATTGTAGCTAGGAAAAGTTTGGTGTATATGCTAAAGATAGGATGGGATTGGGGGAAGGAGAAGAATAAACCATAAGTGGCAGTGAAGCTGAGAGAGAGAGAGAATATGAGTTGGATAGACAAAGGAATGGGCAAAGGTCAGCCTGGGGGAATCGACAACTGCTAATTGGGATTGTTACTGACTGACAAGGGGATGGTTGTGGTAGCAGCCCATGTGATGACAAGGCCTGGTGAGTGGAGTTGGGGTAAGAACATGGAAGAAGATATTCAGGTCTAAAATTATTGAACTCGAGATTGAATCATGAAGGCTGAAGGGTCCCTAAATGGAAAATGAGATGCTGTTCTTCCACTTCGCGGTAGGATTTGCTGGAGCATTGCAGCACGCCTGAGACAGAGATGTTTTCCAGGGAACAAAGCGGTGTGTTGAAGTGCTCCTTCACCTGGAAGGTGAGTCTGGGACCTTGGATAGTGAGGAGGGAGGACGTAAATGGGCAGATTTTATACTTTTGGTTGCTTGGAAGGTACTGTGAGGGTGTGGGGAGATGCTGGGAGTGGAGGAAGAATGGATCAAGGTGTCCCAGGGAATAGTCCTTGTGGAAGGATGAACACGGCAGGCCAAGCAGCATCATAGGAGCAGGAAAGCTTGACGTTTCGGGCCTAGACCCTTCTTCAGAAATGGGAGAGGGGAAGAGGGTTCTGAAATAAATAGGGAGAGAGGGGGAGGCAGATAGAAGATGGATAGAGGAGAGGATAGGTGGAGAGGAGGCAGACAAGTCAAAGAGGTGGGGATGGAGCCAGTAAAGGTGAGTGTAGGTGGGCGGGTAGGGAGGAGATAGGTCAGTCCAGGGAGGACGGACAGGTCAAGGGGGCGGGATGAGGTTAGTAGATAAGAGATGGGGGTGGGCTTGAGGTGGGAGGAGGGGATAGGTGAGAGGAAGGACAGGTCAGGGAGGCGGAGATGAGCTGGGCTGGTTTTAGGATCCTGGGCCTCCTGCAATGCCACAGTGATGCCACCCAAAGGCTGCAGGAACAGCAAATCATATTCAGCCTGGGAACCCTGCAGCCCAATGGTATCAATGTGGATTTCACAAGCTTCAAAATCTCCCCTCCCCCAACCGCATCCCAAAACCAGCCCAGCTCATCTCCGCCTCCCTAACCTGTCCTTCCTCTCACCTATCCCCTCCTCCCACCTCAAGCCCCACCCCCATCTCTTATCTACTAACCTCATCCCGCCCCCTTGACAGACCTACCTCCCCCACCTACACTCACCTTTACTGGCTCCATCCCTGCCTCTTTGACTTGTCTGCCTCCTCTCCACCTATCCTCTCCTCTATCCATCTTCTATCCGCCTCCCCCTCTCTCCCTATTTATTTCAGAACCCTCTTCCCCTCCCCCATTTCTGATGAAGGGTCCAGGCCCGAAGCGTCAAGCTTTCCTGCTCCTACGATGCTGCTTGGCCTGCTGTGTTCATCCAGCTCCACACCTTGTTATCTCGGATTCTCCAGCATCTGCAGTACCGATTATCTCTGGTCCTTGTGGAAGGCTGGGTGGCATCCTGATGGAGGTAGCAGAAATGACAGCTAATGATCCTTTGAATGTGGGTGCTGGTGGGCTGATAAGTGAGAACCGGGGCAGCCTATCACAGTTGTTGGAGCAAAGAGAAGGCATGATGGCTGAGGGCCCTGTCAACCACAGTGGTGGGGAATCCTTGGTTGAGAAAGAAGACGGACATTTTGGCAGTCTTGTGGAAGGTGGCATCATCAGAACAGATGCGATGGAGAAAGCAAGAGAATGGGGTAGAGTCTGTACAAGATGTGAGGATGTGTGGTCAATGTAACTCTGGGAATTGGTGGGTTTGCAGTGGATATTGGTGGCTGGTGTATCCTCAAATGGAAACAGATGTCGGGGAGGGGAGGAATTGGAGATAGACCAGGTGAAGGTGAGACTGGGGTGGAAATTGGAAACAAAATTGATAAACGTTTCCAATTCCGGACGAGAGGGGGAAGCAGCACGGGTAATGTCATTGATGTACTGGAGAAAGAATTGTCAGTGGGGGCTGGAGTAGGAGGAAGTATCTGAGAGCTGGCGCTCAACTTCCACAATGTAGAGGTCAGTACACCAGACAACAACAGCACCACCCTTGTCAGCAGGCTTGTTGACAATGTCAGGTTTAGTGCTCAGAGCATGGAGTACAGTCAGTTCAGAGGGAGATAATTTCACTATCCCTGTTACCCATTTGAACTTAAGGTGACCAATGTCATGTCGACAGTTCTCAGTTAACAAGGTGACTGCATGTGAAAGGAGAGAGGGAGGGGGCCAGGTAGAGGGAGAGTGTTGAAGGCGGGTGATGGGACAGGGAGAGGACTCTTGTCTAAAGAAATAGGCATGGAGGTGAAGGTGACAGAAGAAGAGTTCAACCGTCATGTTGTGCCTAAAATTCATTAAGGTGGGGAAGCAGAGGGATAACACTAAGACTTAAAATGTTCAGCAACAGAGAGTGGAAGGTCAGAAGGGATAGTAATTTCACAAAAGGAGGTGGGGTTAGGAGAGGGGATGGAATGAGAGGGAAGGGGAGGAGTGGAAAGTTCCAGAAGAGCTGGATATCTCCAAGTTGTTGCATCTTACGTTCCTTTAATGCCTGAAAGGAGGAGAAAAAGTTTCTTAAAACGTTGGATGAGCCAGAGGGTGAAGTGGAACTGGGAGGCAGGGCAGGTCTAAACCGGCATGAAGCAGTGCTGAAATGGAGAGAGGTCGAGAGTTTGCGTATGGAGTGCACTGAGTGTGGATCTCAGGATGCAGCGAGAACAGCTTTTCGAGGAACATTGTACATCACGGAGATACCAGTGATTCTGGGTGGATTCAAAAGAAGGATGAAATTTGAGTTGGAATCCATGTGGAGTGAGTCTGAGTTGAAGGCAGTCACTGAGGAATGTAATGTAGCTGTGGAAGTGAGTTTTGGCAAATACCTTGTCAAACACCAGTAACAAAAGTAATGACAGTAAACAAGAAAAATATTGGAATGGCAATCCTTTCAGAGAGAGGAGTAGAACTTCAAAGTGGGCAGACCTAGAAGAAATGTGACAGTGAGTTAAACAGTAAGCGAAAAACACAAAGAACTGTGGTTGCTGGAAATCAGAAAACTCCGCAGGCCTGGCAGCATTTTTGGCAAGAAAGCAGAGTTAATGTGTTGGGTCCAGTGACCCTTCTTCAGAACTGATTGTAGCTAGGAAAAGGTTGGTGTATATTCTCCCGAGGGGCGAGAAGTAAATGATGGGCCAAGATGGAGCCCAGAGAGAGAGAGAACAACAGTTGGACAGACAAAAGAATGGGTAAAAGTCAGCCTAAGGGAATGAATAGCTGCTATCCAATCTGTATCCAACTTTTCTTCATAACTGAATCTCCAGCTGGGCAACATCCTGGTGGATCTCTGCACCTTCTCCAGTGCTGTTGTTGCAGTTATACGGGGCCTTGGTGAGGCCACACCTAGAATATTGTGTGCAGTTTTGGTCTCCTTTTCTGAGGAAGGATGCTCTTACTCTTGAGGGAGTACAGCGAAGGTTTACCAGGCTAATTCCAGGGATGGCAGGTCTGACGTACGAGGAGAGATTGACTAGGTTGGGGTTATTTTCACTAGAGTTCAGACGAATGAGGAGGATCTCATAGAAACTTAAAATTCTAACAGGACTGGCTAGGGTAGATGCAGGGAGGATATTCCAGATGGTGGGTGCGTCCAGAACCAGGGATCACAGTATGAGGATTCGGGGTAGACAGTTTAGGATTGAGGTGAAGAGACATTTCTTCACCTAAAGACTGGTGAGCCCATGGAAGTCATTACCACAGGAAGTAGTTGATGCCAAAACATTGAATGTATTCAAGAGGTGACTAGGTATAGCACTTAGGGCGAATGGGATCAAAGGTTATGGGGAGAAAGCAGAATTAGGCTATCGAGATGGATGATCAACCATAATCTTGATGAATGGCAGTGCAGACTCAAAGGGCTTAATGGCCTCATCCTGCTCCTATCTTCTATGTTTCTATCATATCTCTCCTATAATGTAGATTCCAAAGCAACATTTTCTGCAGATAAAATAAATCAAAGAACAGTGATGCTGGAGATCTGAAGCATGCAACAGAAATTGCTTGAGGAATCTCAGCAGGTCTGGCAACATCTGTGCAGAGAAACCAAAGTTAATGTTTTGAGTCCAGTCACTGCCTCATATCTCATCAAGCAAGGTGAAAGATTTGACACTGTTCATTAAAGGGGGAATGTTTCAGGGAACATTTTCCAGATGTTGCCTGGTATCAGCAGAAGGGTGCAAAAATCCTGAGGGAAAAGTTTACCAATTGATCTGGAAATAGCAAGAACTGCAGATGCTGCAGTTAGAGACAACACGGTGTGTTGCTGCAGGCCAGGCAGCTGAAGAAGGGTCCCAACCATAATGCCATCTTTCCTCTAATGCTGCCTGGCATGCTGTGTTCCTCCAGCTCCACACTGTGTTGACAGTAGGTCTGGATATAGTTTCCCAGTGATGGGACTCAGGAAGGGTAAAGAACCCAACTATTGCTTTTGGACCAATACTAAATCCTTAACAATTGATTGCTGATCACTGTTTTTGTCTGTTAATTGATGATCAGTTTTAGTTCTGCAAGAATTATTCCTAAAATGATACCATTCAACACAATCAAGGCTATTTCTGCTATTTTGTTGCTGAACGCGTGAAATGAATTGTACTGGAGACCACCAAGGTTGGAATCTAGATATAAAAAGCAACATCAGTCTGGTGTTCACATTACTGATTTGGTAAGGAAGTATCAGACTTAGGAATGACATTCTCAAGTGACCCCACAAAGAAAGACGTATGTTTATATAGCTCCTTTCATAACATCAGAAACTCCCAAAACTCTTTATTGCAGTGCAGTCTCTCAACTGAAATGTGATAATAAACAGGTAACCTGTTTATATTGCTGATTTGAGGGATAAATATTGACCAGGTCACTTGGGATAATGCCACTTTTTTTCAAAACAGTCTGGAAGATCCTTAATATCCATCTGAGAGAGCAGATAGGATCTCTGCTTTAATTTCATCCAAAAGGCGCTACCTACAACAATGTAGCATTCCTTCAATAATACACCAGAATGTGAGCGGAGCATTAAAAATATATCTTCATGGGAATGCTGGGACAGCGTTTATTACTCGTCCCTAATTGCCCCTTGGTCTGAGTGCTTGCAAGGTCCACGTGAGGGGAGTTGAGAGTGAACCACACTGCGATGGGTCTGGAGTCATCTGTCGGCTTGACCAGCTAAGGGTAAGATATTGCCTTAAATGATGTTAGTGCACCATAATGGGTTTTTATGACAATTGACAATGGTTTCTTCGTCATTATTTAACTACTAATTAGGGTCGTGTGTGTGTGTGTGTGTGTAAGGAGTGAGTGGATAGATGGAGAGGGGGAAAAAAAGAGAGTAGGTAGATTAAGGGATCGTTGATAGTAAGCCGGGGAAGAAGAGAAGCTAGATAGGAGATAATAGTTGAAAATAAGTTGGCTGTACAGAAACAACCTATTTCATAACAGGATCTAGAGTAGTGGGGGATTGTAATACGCAAGGAAGTGGGTGTTCATGGTCTGAAATTGTTAAACACAGTGTTTAGCCCTGAAGGCTGTTAAGGTGCCAGAATAGCCCAGCCAGCTATTTAATTCAAGGGCACGTAGGAATGGGCAAAAATATGCCAATGCCAGCACAACCCATTTTCTGTGAAAGTTTTGTTTTAAAGAAAGCTGATTAGTAGTTAGAGCTTTTAATTATCTATGGTTTGATTATTTCTCAATTCAATATTTTACTAAAGTCATTGAAATTTAGTAAGCCATAATGAAGTTAAGTATCTTGAGAAAGGCATATTTGTGGTCAAACTGCATCAACTCAGTCCTTATTGGTGTAAATCTACAGTTCAGTGTTTAGAATTAGATTGGTGATCTCATTCGGAAGGTTGCTGCTGTGTGAAATGGAAATTCTGTAGAGCTGCAATAGGCAATACTCCTCGGTGGCAGTAAGCTGGCACAGAGCAGATGGAGCTTTACTCTATATCAAAGTGTAACATTGCTGACAGTGAGCTTGATGCATAAAATATTAGAACATTCTGAGTTCCTAATACTAACCTCTCTATTAAAGAGTGTTATAATTGACTTCCTCCTTGCTGAAAAAAAACCATTCATAGTACTATATGCAAAGAGTAAAGCCACCATTTAAGTCATTTATAGAGATACAAACATAGAGAGTAAGGATATGAGTATGTCATTCGGCCTTCAAGCCTGCTCTGCCATTTAATATGCCCATGGCTGATCATCCAACCCAGTCTCCTGTTGGGTTATGAAGAAGGGTCAATGGACCTGAAATACTAACTCTGATTTCTCTCCACAGATGCTGCCAGACCTGCTGAGATTTTCTAGCAATTTCTGTTTTCCCATCTAACTCCTTGAAAGCATTCAATGTTTTAGCCTCATCTGCTTTCTAAGGCAGAGAATTCTGCAGAATCACCATTCTCTAGATGAAGAAGTTTACCTTCATCTCAGTCCTCATTGGACTATCCCGTATCCTTTGACTATGAAGCCTGGTTCTGCACTCCCTGGTTATTGGGGATGTCCTTCCTGCATTTACCCTCTCTAGGCCTGATAGAATGCTATAGGTTTCTATGAGACACCCCCCCCCACCGCCAAAAAGACGACTCCTTCTAAATTCCAGTGAATGTAGTCCTCACTGATACAGTCTGTCATCATATGTCAGACCTGCCATCCAAGGAATTGGTCTGGTAAACCTTCATTGCACTCCGTCGTAACCAGAACATTATTCCTCTGATAAGGAGACTAAAATTGCACATAATACCCCAGGTGTGATCTCATCAAAGCATATTTGCAGCAAGATATCCCTGCTCCTGTACATAAATCCTCTGGTTATGAAGGGCAACATACTACTTGGCTTCACTGCCTACTGCACATGCATACTTACTTTCTGTGACTCTTGTTCCAGGACACCCAGGTCTCATTGCACCTCCCTCTTTTTTCAATCTATCACCATTCAGATAATCTGCTTTCCTGTCTTTGCTACCATAAGTGGATAATCTCACGCTTACACACATTATATTTCATGCATTTGCCCACTCGCCCAACTTGCCCAAATCACACTGAAACATCTCTGCATCTTCCTCATAGCTCACCCTCCCACCTTGCTTTGTGTTGTCTGCAAGCTTGGACGTATTGCATTTAGTTCTCTCATCTAAATCGCTAATATATATTGTGATTCTCTGGGTCCTAGCACTGATCCCTGCAGTACCCCACTAGTCACTGCCTGCCTGCAGCATTACAATAGTTGCTACCCAACTTCTACTCTTTGTTTCCTGTCTGCCAACCAGTTCTCTGTCCATGTCAGTAGCCTGTCCTCAATCCCATGCACTTTAATTTTGCACGCCAGTCTCTTTGTGTGGGATCTTTATGAAAGTCCTCAAAGTCCAAGTGAAAAACACTCACTGACTTCCCCTTATCAACTCTACTAGTTAGAACGTCGCAGAATTTCTAGCAGGTTTGTTAAGGATAGTTTCCCCTTTGTAAGTGCATGCTGACTCTGTCTGATCCTGTTACTGTTTTGCTTTGATATTAAATCTTTTATAAGGGTCTCTAGCATTTTCCCTACTACTGATGTCAGGCTAACTGGTCTATAGTTGTGTGTTCTCACTACCTCCGTTTTTAAATTGGGGAGTTACGTTAGCCACTCTCCAATCCATAGGAACTGCTCCAGCCTCTATAGAAACTTGAAAGATGACCATCAATGTATCCACTGTTTCTTGGGCTACTTTCCTTAAGTACTCTGAGATGTAGGTTATTGGGCCCTGAGGTTTTGTCAGTCTTTAATCCCATCAATTTCAGCAACACTATTTCCTTACAAAATTGATTTCCTTCACTTCCTCCCTTTCACTAGACCCTGTGTTCTGCAACATTTTTGGGATATTGTTGCATCCTTCTTTGTGAAGATGGAATCAAAATATGTATTTAATTGGAATGCCATCCCTTTGTTCCCCATCATAATTGTCCTTGCTTCTGATTGTAAGAGACCCACATTTGTCTTCATTAATTTTTTTATCTTTACATACTTTTAGAGGTTTCAAAGATCAGTTTGTATGTTTCCCACAAGCTTACTTCTGTACTCTATTGTTCTCCTCTTTCCTGAAATCTAAACTGCTCTTAGATTTTGTGTTTGCTGCTTTTTTTAAAGCCAATTTTTATACCCCTTTCTTGGATCTTATATGATCCCTAATTTCCCTTGTTTGCCAAGGCTGGGCAATGTTTCCAATTTTATTTTTGTACCAGGTAGGAGCAAACAATTGTTGCAGTTACTGCATGCACTGTTCAAATGTTTGCTATTGCCCATCCACCATCACTCCTTTAGGTAACGTACTCTAATTTACCAAAGCCACCTTGCATCTCATGCCATAATGTTTTCTTTATTTAGATCCAGGACCCTAGTCTCCCAATCAATTACATCTTAACAAAGGATTCTATTGAATTTTGACAACTCTTTCCCCCAAGGAGTGGTGCACAGCTAAGATATAACCATTGCCATAGGCCAACTGTCTATAATATATCTGACATTTTTTTTGAAAGATTACCTATGATTAATTAACCAGTGGCATAAAGGCAGAGAAATGCCACAACCAGAAAACACATTAAGGAGTGATATAGCAGTGCCAACACAATACTGCAAGACATTCCACCTTCATAATGCCAGAGTTAAAAAGGAACTAGACACAACTCTGGATGGCCAAACATTGAAGCATGATTTCCACCCTGCCTGCCCCTGTTAATCTAGGTGTCATCCTTGACAGAATCTTTCTCAACAATGTACATCATCGCAGGTACTCACAGATCAACGAACCTCTTCTAGTTTCCAGTCATAAGCAACACTTTTCCCCCACATCAGGAAGATAAGTACAATAGGCAAGTGACTGAGCAAGCCCAACTATAATCCAAGCCTGCCTTGTCACCTTCTCAGCAGAATATCTTCTCTTATGCCACTCCCATGGTGGTTAAACCCACCACACTGAGCTGTAACAGCTAAGGACCTTTGACAGGAGGAAGCATCCGCTCTTTCATTGTCAACCCCATTGCTTTACCACCTTGCTCTGATCTCCAATAGAAACAGTCCTTATTAAACTGTTTCTGGACCAGTCAAGGCCTCTGAGCAGCCACCTAACATCAGTGGAGTTGCCAAGAGCAGGTGGCTGCAACTGTGGTGCAGTCCAAATAATGATTCTCGATGTTGAGGGGTGTCTGCTGACTAAGTTTGAGGTGTGCCTAAAGAACTCCGTCTAGCTACTGACCAGGCCATTGCCTGGTTCTGTGACTTTGTGCGTGCTAAATAAATAATCAGAGTGGAATCATGTGGTTCAATTTGAAGAGCAATGTGTTCTCCCAATGTTTCAGCCACCTTTAACTAACGTGGCCACAAGTTCATTCTTTGTTCATTCATCTCATTGCTGTTTGTGAGATGTTGCTGCAAAGCAATAGTTCCTCTATTTAAAAGTAGTTATGGAGTACTTGGAGATGTGAGGAGACAATGTGAGGAGGTACAAATGCAAACTTTTTTCTTTTCTAATGACGACAGTATTTTCAGGGTACTGGTTTACGTGGTTTTATAGTACCAATCAGCTGGCTCCCCTCTCCTCATCTACATGCATGAATCTGTTAACAACTTTCAATATTTTTAAGTGGAACAACGTGTTTTGGCTATGCTTGTGACCCAGAGTCAGGACGGTATCTTTGTTGTGGCCGTTCATATGCAAATTTGACAACATGTTATTGGGTGTGATTTTGTAATATCTCACCTTCTCACGCAGCGTGGTGAAAGAAAATTCTTTTGGAACAGACTTAAGTGACAATGGTTTGTGTGAAGCCATTTGCACAGTCTCACTTGTCAGCTGGTACTCACAAATGCGCACATTGGTGAATTTTGTAATGCTGTTGATGAGTTTCCATTGAGAATTTCTAAGCATTTATTTTTCTTTTGTCTCAGCAATACACCATATCGTAGCCAGCGCAGTTTTGATTACATATGCTCAAATACCAAATTGAAGATCCCTATATAAGTGAGGTGGTATGACATGTTGGAAAATACTAAATGTACCAGAGCACCCGACGTAGGGGACCTGCTTTCAATTTCAAGCGGAGATGCTGGTTGCCGCAGCAGAGGTCCTAGAATTATCTTCTGGAGCTAGTCTAGAACAATGCCTACCACCTTTTTTTTGTTTACAGATTTGTCAGAGGCCTGGCACTTTCTATGTATTAAGTGAATGGTGTGTTATGCAGGAAAATTTGAATTGTCTTAACTGAATGAGTATGTAAGTTCCAAATGGATATTGACCATAAATCGTCAGCAGCAGTGTGCTGTATCCAGTAATGGAATCTGGATTTCATATGAAAGAAATACACACTTTTCAGCACTATGCAAAATAGAATTTTGGTGCATGTATGCTAGTAAAGACAAATAATAGGTAACTTTTGAATTTGTTCATTCAGTGTTTTTATGTAACTGAATATATCAAATTAACTATTCCTGAAGTTAGTAGATGGTCCATAGAATCCCTACAGTGTAGAAACAGGCCATTCATCCCAACAAGTCCACACTGACCCTCACAGCATCCCACCCAGACCCATCCCCCTATAACCCACCTAATCTATACATCTCCGAACAGTGGGGAATTTAGCATGGCCAATCCACCTGGCCTGCGCATCTTTGGACTGTGGGAGGAAACCAGAGCACCTGGAGGAAACCCACGCAGACATTGGGAGAATGTGCAAACTCCACACAGACAGTCACCCGAGGGTGGAATTGAACCCGGGTCCCTGACGCTGTGAGGCAGCAGTGCTAACCACTAAGCCCCACAATAATGAGTGATCTCATTTTAATGTCAGAGCATTGATTATAGGAGTTGGAATGTCATGTTGCGGCTATACAGGACATTGGTGGGGCCACTTTTGGAGTGCTGCACACAATTCTGGACAAAGAACAAGAACAATTAACAATACAGCACAGGAACAAGCCTTTTGGCCCTCCCAGCCTGTGCTGACATGTTTTACCCTTCCGTACTAAAACTATCTTCACTTACAGGATCCATATCCCTGAATTGCCTTCCTACTCATGTATTTGTTGATGTGCTTCTCAAATGCTGCTGTTGTCTGCTTTCACCATCTTCACTGGCAGTACGTTCCAGGCAGTCACCAACCTTTGTATGAAAAAGTTGTCTTGCACGTCTGTTCGAATCCACCGCCACCACCACCTCTCGGAATCTGTGGCCCCGAGTAATGACCCTTCCATCCTGGCTCACCCTGCCATAAGAAGGATGTTATTAAATTGGAAAGGGTACAGAAAAGATTTACAAGATTTTAGTAGGATGGGAGGGTTTGTGTTATGGGGAGAGGGTGGACAGGCTGGGCCTTTTTACCCCAGAGCATTGGAGGTTGAGAGGTGGCCCTATAGAAGTTTATAAAATCATAAGGGGCATAGATAAGGTGAATAGCAAAACTCTTTTCCGTAGTTCAGGGAAGTTCAAAACTAGGGCATATGTTTAAGGTTAGACGGAAAGATTGAAAAGGGACCTGAGTGGAAACTTTTTCTACACAGAGGTTGATGTGTATATGGAATGAACTGCCAGAGGAAGTTGTTGTAGCTATATCTGCATCTACATCTCTTAAAAGACATTTGGACGGGGAAATGAATAGGAAATATTTAGAGGGATATGTTTCAGTGCAGGCAAATGGAACTAGTTAAATTTCTGAAGTCTAATCAGCACAGACAAGTTGGATCGAAGGGTTTGTTTCCATGCTGTATGTCACTATGGCATTATGTGACATGGTGAGTTCTCTTGATTTAAAAGGTGACGTGGATGAAGATTATTGGTTTTTCACATTATTTGTGGCATTCGATTGAGTTTCTTTTGTAGATGTCAGAAATTTTACATTTTCTGATGTTTATCCATTTTCTTTACCTTTCATAGATCACACAAGAATACGGTCAGAAATAGACCATTTGGCCCTTCAAGCTTGCTTCACCACACAGCCCCCCATGGCCAAGTTGCTCATTAAATTCCATCCTTCTGTACTAACCCCAATTTCTTCAAACAGTTTCTCTAAAAATCTATCAATCTATGTCAAGAAAATACTCAATGATCAACCATCTCCAGCACTCTGGAGTAGAGATTTCCAAAGATCCATAACCCTCGCGTAAAGAAATGTCTCCTCATGTCAATCCCTTATTCAGAGTCTGTCCTTTTGTTTCTAGATTCCCTAGTCAGAAGAAATATCTCCCTCTATCTACTCTGCCATAGTGTTCTCCTAAAACCTACGGATATATTGGTTTTTTTTTAACCTTTATAAGTACTCTCCTCACTCCAGAATTTAACCTAATAAGTTTGTCCTTCATTATGTGTGCAGGCCAATTTAATTCTTTGACTAACAAAGGCTAATATTTCTATTTGCATTTTCAGTTCCCATACCTGCGCGTTAAATTTCTGTGATATGTGTGTCAGGGAATTATGTCCCTCTGAAAACCAATGTTTGTAAGTCCATGACAATTTTAATAAGTTTTCTGGTTTTCTGTTTTGTCTTCCAAAGTAGATAATTTTGTCACCTCGATTACATTTGATCTGTTATGTTCTTGCACACTCATTTACCCAGTCTGTATCCTGCTTTTTCAATTTCTTTAAGGTCTGACTTTTCTTACTGGTGACTCATTTATTTCCTTAAACTGCTTCTCCAAATCTGAAGCAGAAATGTTGCTCTTGCATTTCCATTCGCTATGGCGTAATTCCTATTGCAGATATCCATTCTGGCTATGATTCTTTGCAAACCTGCCTTTTGATTTGTTAGAATTTGCTGAGATCAGAACTCAGTGATGTATTATAGTTGCCTTTATAAGGTCTGGAATATGTAAGGAGCATGATATTTTATTGTTGCTGAATTGCTTCATCAATAACTCCTCCAACATAATGTGAGAAGTGGGATGTTTACTTATGACGTGTATTCAGTTAAATTTGTAATTTCTGCTTTCGATTGCAGTTTCTGCCCAAATGGAGAAAGACCTGGACAGCATTAAGGTAACATTCTTGCTACACAAGCATCAGACAATAAGAGAGGGTAATCACCACCTCTTAACAGCAGCTTTACTGTTGTCAAATCCCACAGCATAAACATTCCAGAGTTTACAGTTTAACCAGCAAAGTTGATTGAGTGTAAGATCCTAAGTAACAGGAGCATGATTAGGCGATTCAGCAATACCATTCTGGTCTGCTTTTGGCTTTAACCTCAATTAGCTCTCCATTTCCCCAATAACTGTTGGCATCTTTGTCAATCAAAAATCTTGATGAACTGGTTCGTCAATGACCCAGCTTACACCACTCCTTTTGGAAGAGAATTTCAAACACTAGTGATCCTCTGAGAGGATAAATTCTTCCTCATCTCCATATTGATTGGAGAACCTTCTAATTTTTAAACTATGACCTCTAATTCTAAATTTCTTCCTTGAGGGAAACTTTCCTTTTTACATCCACCTCTCCAAATCTTGTACATTTCAGTTAGATCACCACTCATTCTTCTAAGCTTCAATAGGTGCGTATCCAACCTGTGCAGTGTTTACCCTCCATATCCTAGGAATTAGTCAAGTGAACCTTCTCTGAGCTACCTCCAATGGTATTATACCTTTTTCATAAGTAAGGAGATCAAATCTAGATGCAGTTGAGATGTGATCTCATCAATGCTGCGTACAGCTGTAGCAAAACTTCCTGACTTCTACAATTCATAACCTTTGCAACAGAAAAGAACATTCAATTTGCCAGAGGTAGTAGGAACTGCAGATGTTGGAGAATCTGAGATAACAAGGTGTAGAGCTGGATGAACACAGTAGGCCAAGCAGCATCAGAGGAGCAGGAAAGCTGATGTTTCGGGCCTA